>CBVK0100745237.1:0-10980 GCA_900067695.1 Picea abies | reverse complement strand
TTCTGTGTTTTGTTTCCGCATTTGTTTTATTTTATTTCTCCACGGTCCTATTTTTCTAACAACAATTGTGGTATATTTCTTTTTGTGGTTTGATCTATTAACTTGTTGTTTGTGTGATGTTTAAGGTTAGATTTACGATTACTAGGTCGACATTATCTATTGTACTCCTTAAGGCTTACATTAGTGGATCGTGGTTGTATTGCGATGATATTTGAAACTTATATAAGTATGCTAATGGTCACTTTGAAACCTTGATTTGATCTTAATTTGAAGAATTATGGTGACTTCTAGATTCAAATTGTTATAATCAAGGCAAGGAAGCTAGCTTAACTTTATGTTGAAATATTGTTTCATATTGAAATTGTTGTAAATTAAGACGTCTTTGACAGTGCATGATCCAATGGTGTCAATAGTAATTGTGTGCCTCAAAAGCAATTGAAAAACAAAGCATAAGCAACAGATGTTAATGAAGTATGCATTTTTGTGGAAAAATCACATTAAATTCTTTTTGGAATTCCTTACATTTGGTGCTTAAGTCTTTCCATTTTACTACTATCATAGATTTTGTGCTCTTCATCATAAACAAATTACTATTTTTTTATTTGTTAAATATACTTCTTATATATACAGGAAAACATTTACATCAACAACTAGAAACACAAGAAAAATATAGAAGGGTATATACAATGAACATCATATCATCTTCCAAAGGGATACTAAAGCAACTATGCAGTCAAAATAAGCAGTCAGATCTAACATTTGACATATCTAATCAGTAATGCCCCTTTTGCTAGGAGTTACATATGTACTTCATCTTGCCATAATTGACAAAAAGATGACTAAAAACTATTCTGATCATCAAAAACAAACTTACAACGGAGTTTCCAAATTATATACAAAGCATCAACAAATTATTTACTAATACAAATTACTTTTAATACTATTACCCTCTTTTCTTTGTTTGTTTCGCCTTAATGGTTTGTTTAATGTTTATTATTGATTTGAGTAAAATGGTTCTCAAACTTAAACCAAACAAAAAACCTTGAAACTGACATTTTTGTAGATCTTGCATTGTTGATCTTGTTTCTTACAAATAAAATAAATCATAAACTTAATTGATCATGTGCAACAAATTTGTATTGAAAGAAACCATTAATTTAATTAAGTATGCATAGTAACTATATACCTATTGGCCACCCTGAGCGCTCAAGAGGAGAGGAGCCAATGGGTCTAGGGATAAAGGCACAACTCTTTTGATGCTGAGAGGGGAGGCAAAATGGATTCACAAGGTCATATGTTAGGGGACATTCAAAGATGATTTGAGAAAAAGGGAGAAAGGACCATGCGTCGGACCTAGGAACTAACCGGCGATCTTTTTTATGTTCAAGGATGACATGTGGAATGAGTAGAGGGAAGTAAAACTGATTTCAATTTGTTTGGGTGTGTGAAGGGGGGATTCACATGGAGGATGATGTAATTGATTATATCGAGGAGGAATTAGATTTCAAGATTATCTTTTTATCGAACGAATAGTTTAAGAGACAACAGAGGTGAAAAAGGGAGCCTAACATGGTAGGATCAGGATCGTCGAATCTTCCAGGAGGCCATGATCCAAGATCCAGTCAGTAGGAGGCAGATGCATTATTAAATTCCAGATGCGGGTGCATTAAAATACCTTTCTTGGTCAGCATCCCACATGTTTTTCTGCAATACAAAGGAGAAGGAGGTTCCCCATCATAGGTCCATTCTTCACTGATGATTTGTGAAAGCTTGTCATCGTTGAAGCTGAAGTCTAGTGATTATTTAGTGCACACTCCTTTTTCTCAAACAAGAAACTCAGGGCAAGGGAAATCCAATAAAGGTAGATGTTGGAATGTTAAAAGGGAGAGAAGACAAATGGTGGTCGGAGCAGACATTGATTTGGATTCCATTCCATAGCTTATGGATCGAACGGTTGTGGGGAGATTCTGTGGAAAAATAGTTACCTCATCAACCTTGAAAAGTTGGTTAGTAGAAAATTGGAAGCCGATGTTAGGATATTCTCTAAAATTTCACACCCTAGATCAGGGGTGGATCAGTTTTAAGTTCAAGACTCGAGAGGAATTGATGGATATATTAAGCAGAGTGTGGGGTTGGGGTCCATCTGAACTTGTAGTGAAAAAATGGGAAATTTCTTTTGATCCCACACAAGACTCACTCTCCCCAACGAAAGTATGGGATATTATTCTGAATCTCCTCTTGGTATTTTGGCAGGAATGGATTATGGTGGCGATCGGAAACAAACTTGGTAAATTCCCAGGATGTGAACCAAGATGGGAATCGAAAACCAACTGAAGGTGGGTATGGGTACAAATAGAGGTGGAGGTGAAAGAAGGGTTGGTGGACGATATTTATTGGTGTGGGGAGGATACTCATGAATGAAAAAAATAGACTACTGGAGAGTCCCCTTTCAGTGTTATGGATGCCATGAGGTAGGATATATGCAAGCCGATTGCAAAAGAGTTGGATCACTTTTCCCTCCATTAAAAAAAAATTGGAAGTGTAAAATGGCGACATTGGAGGAAGCACATGAAAAGGTGTTGGGCATGCCTTGTGGATCATGAAGAGGATCTAAATATTCTTGATGGGAGGCTCCATGTGTCTTTTCCTAAATTCCTATGGAAGTGAATTTGGATAAGAATATTCCCTCAGTTGTGTCTTTTCTCAATCATGGTGTTAAATAGGTCCGACCAACTGGTTTAGACTCTAGACATCCTATCCATGTTCCAAAGTTTCCGTCCAATGAGTTTGAAAGGTCTAATGTAAAAGGGCTTTCCTCTCCCATTGAGAGGGTATGTAGTTCTGAGTGTTGGTTGGTGTCTCCTCCTCCCCCTTTCCGAGGGCTTCCTTCCTAAGCAGAATATGAAACTATGCTTCAATCAGATGGGTCAGAAAAAAAATCATAGCCCCAAGTCCTCCCTAAAATATGACTATATATTAAGATCTAAGGTTAAAAAGGGTCTAGTTTTGGAGGAATGAGGGGGTCTCGCCTTGGATAAGGCCCTGTTTTCTCATATGTGGAGGAAATATTTGATTTATATAGCTCATAATAAGGTGAAGGAAGAAATAAGAAGTGGAAAGAAATCCACCATTATTTGGGCCCTTAGAGTGGGGATGGCTCATGAAAGGTGTTTAAAATGATTGTTATCTCTTATAATTCCTAAGGGATTGGAGGCACACAAAAATTCCTCGCAATAAAAAGTTTGTTTTAGGTTTGTAGGTCAAATTTCATTATGATACATGAAACTATGTGCAGTGGTGTTAAAGCAGAGGATTCCTTCCATAGTTGGATAAACGAATGGAATTTTTTTCTATTGATTATGTGGGTCTCTCAGGAGGTATGCTTTTTCCCTAGAGTCCAAGGTATCGTTCTCTTTCAACTTCACAATTCCCCTCCAGAATAGTGGTATATTTGGAAGACATTTCTCTGAATTTTACATTTAGAATGATCAACATTTATGGTCCATACGCTGACCAAATTTCGTTCTGGAATGGGTTGAGTACCTTTGGTCATCTGGAATCACATAATATCATTCTAGGAGGAGATTTAAATTTCACTCTAAATTTAAGGGAGGTTTTGGGAGCTTCTTATAGATCTGATCCACATGGTAATTTCTTTACTCTTTGGATAGATAAGAATCAATTGATTGATCTGGAGCCCTCCAATTTTTCTCAGGCATAGAGCAATTGTAGAAAAGGGATGGAGGAAGTACCTAAAATGCTAGATAGGTTCCTCATTTATGAGGATTTGATCGATAAACCATGGTGTCTCAAAAAGAGAGTGGAGGTCAAAGGAGCTCAGATCATATGCCCATTCTCCTGGAGATTGTGAAAAAGGAGTGTAGATTGCCTGCCCCTATGAAGTTTAACCATTTATGGTTAAAGGAATAGGATTAAAAAAGTGTCGTTAGATAAACCTGGTCCACGTTGATAGGAAAATATGGGAGGTCTTTCATTCAACAATTTTCTACCAACTTGGAAAAAATTAAATCAGTCTCCTCAGTTTGGGCAAAAGCCTTCAACCAAAACGTCAATGCTCAACACCGGGAGGTGGAAGAAAAGTTAGGCTCGCTTTTGATTGACAGGTAGCCTGGCTCTTTTTCATGTGAGGAAGAAGCTCTCTCAGGAGCTCTAATGAAAAAGAAGTAGGAATTATTATCTTTGGAAGAAACTAAATGGTGATTGAAGAGTAGGGCGACATGGTTGAAGTAAGGCATCAACAACACAAAGTTTTTTTATAACTTCACAAACTACATGAAGTTAGTAAATACCATTTCGGTTTTAAAGGATCAAGATGGTAGGTGTGTTTCCTCCTTTTAAGAAAAAGAATAATTTGGGAAAGGTTTCTTTGCCAATCTATTTAAAGAACCGCCAGGGTACCCCATCTAGGAAATTTTAAAAGTCCTCAAGTTGTTTCCAAAATCCATCTCGGAGGAGATGAATGAGTTGTTAAGTGTGAAGATTACTGAGGAAATCCTCTCTACATTGAATTCTTTCCAAAAGAGTAAAAGCCTAGGCCCCAATGGTTTAATCATAGAATTTTATTTAGGATTTTATGACTTGATCAAAATGGATCTACTAAAAGTGGCCCAAGAATCTAAAAAATCGAGTAAGATGTGGAGTTTGTTTAACTTGACCTTATCAGCCTTAATTCCAAAAAAGAAAAAGTTCTTATCCTTCGAGGAATTTAGGCCTATTTATTGCTGCAACTTGATATACAAATTAATATCAAAGATAATTGCAAACTGGATGAAACCCATTCTTAGTGACATAATCTCGGAGGAGCAATATGGATTTCTATTTAAAAGACAAATCCATGATGTGGTTGCACTCACTTAAGAGACAATGCACTCTATCAAAATCCAAAACCTCCCTTCCATTATTATGAAGCTTGACCTTTCCAAGGCTTACGATAGGGTAAGGTGGCCGTTCATCGGGCTAGCACTGATCCAAATGGGTATGCATTTAAAAATGATCAACTGGATTATGGGGTGCTTAGAGTATTCCCCCTTCGTTGTTATTATCAATGGTTCTCCTTCATTCGTTTTCAGAACTTCTAGAGGTATATGGAAGGGGTGTAATCTATCACATTTCTTATTCTTTATAGTTGTTGAGGCACTCAATATGCTAGTAAAAAACGCACGGAGGAGGGGGATATTAAAAAGTCTAAAAATCACCAGTTCTAAAATCCTTTGCCATCTTCTTTTCATTGATGACATAATTATTTTTAGTGCAGGAACTTATCATGAATTTCAATCCTTGAAATCCATCCTAGATTCTTTCTATATGGCAAGGGGGACACAAATCATTATAGTAAAACAAAATATGTTGGTTTGTAATTTACAGAAGGAAGTCCTGGAACAACTTGATATTTTCCTTCCTTTTTCTCGTAAAAATATTGAAGCAGGTCTCAAATATTTGGGTTTTGAGTTAAAACCTAACTCATACTGGCATGAAGATTAGTTATGGCTTATTAAGAAAACACAAGCAAGGGTATCATCATGGGCTCATCAGTGACTTTCCCGGGGGGGGATAATGCTGATCAAATTAGTACTATGTAGAATTCATATGTATTGGGAGTCTATTGCCAAAATTTCGAAGGAAATTTGACCAGAATACAAAAAATTGTTTCCATTTCTTATGAATGAGTAGAAAATATTTTGGTGGGATTCCCCTAGTCAAATGGATGAAGTTGGAAAATCCTAAGGAGATGGGAGGTTGGGGCATACAAAATATTTTATGGTTCTATAGATCATTAGCGGAAAAAAAGTCATGGAGATTAATTCATAATAAGATGATATGGGGTTGGGTGATGGCTTCTAAATACTTAGTAGGTAAGTCAATCGTGGATTGGATAAGAACGCCAAGGAAAGGGTCCGAAAATAGCTCAATATGTTGGAAGGAAATGATTGAGACCTTTCCATTAATTGGAGACTGGATAAGGTGGCAAGTTGGAAACAAGAAAAGTATAAAGATTAGAGAGGACCCATGGGTGAATTCAAGGTCGGATCATAAACTCTCTGAGGATTTAATTCATGAACTTCATGGGAAATGAATTTATTCTTTATGGGACATTGGGTTTTGAGGTCAAGATACGTATATGATAATTTATTGGAAATCAATGGAATATTTAAGCCTCGAGGGGGAAAGTGCTGCAGAGTGGGAGGATTACACAAATTTGCTGAAAAATGCATACATCAACTTGTAGGAGGAAGAAGAAGACTCCCTCGGCTGGGAAAGAAACGAGAATTATGGTTGTTATACTATGAATCTAGGATACATAGTGTTGGAAGAAGAATATGCTAAAGGATATCGCAAGTGGTGGTGGTCCTTTATGTGGGGTTCTCACACCCCTTTAAAAGTATAGATCCTTTCCTAGTTAACTATGGAAAATAAAATTTTAACTTGGAAAAACATAATTAAAAGAGGATGGATAGGTCCAAGTAGATGTGTACTGTGTAAGGAAAAAGAGGAAACAATGCATCATTTATTTTTCTAGCATTTGTTCGCTCAGCAGGTCTCATCGGCGACAACCACTGAAACAAATTTTCAGGGGTAAGCTTCGGATCTTAGTCTTTGGTTAAAAAGCTGGAAGGAATTTGAGGCAGGTGGCAGTTCCCTCTCACTCCCTTTATTCATTTTTTATTTTCTATGGTGGGCATGCAATGCATATATATTCCAAAACAGTGAAATCCCTTCATAAGTTTATGAAAGGATGGTGGTGGAGCTGACACTTGAATTCAAGAAAGACGCAAAAATCCAAAAGCCAAGGTTACTCTCTTTGCCATCTTTGGTGGAAGGAGTACCTTGTGTTTTTTTTTATGGGGCAAGTCAAGGGCAATGATCTTTAAATTGTCGTGGATATTCCACTGAAATAGTTCGTTACAACAAATCTGATAAGTAAAACTGAAATCTACACTATGAAGGATAAATTCCTTTAGATTCTAAAATATTTAGTTATTGATTTTCTACTTATGCATGAAATAGATAAAATGTGGAAAATAGAGAACAATAAAACATAATCACACACCATCCACAAATAACACAAATATTTTCTCTAGGAAACTGTTACGGGAGAAAACCTAGATAGAAGGGGAGGTTGCTCTGCTCTCTTTTCTCAGATATGGACATAATGCAAATACAAAGGAGAAGGCACTCTCTATGGAGTTTTCTGAGAACTATAGCTTGTTAGGCTACTACAGAACATTAAACCCCTCAATTATGCTCTCTAATTTCCCACTCCTAGTTGTTTTTCTCTACTATGGAACAAAATACAATGACATAGAATGGAACCCCTTGTCCTCCTAGTGGCCTGGTATTTAACATAGCCCGATAACCATCTAGGGGTAGATTTTTTACTGCCTCAACCCTCAATTATGGTAGGGTTTTTAACCTTCTAGAATCTTCTTGAAATTCCTCATGTGGCTAGCCCCATATGCATAAGTAATGGGGGATGATGTGGCATCCTCTCATACCATGGTGGTCAACACAATAGGTCAACTTGTTGGAGGCACAACTTTTGCATACGAACTTCGATTGATGCATAGTCTGCACTATTGGAAAGGTCTCGGAGTGTAGAACACTGTCAAGGGGGTGTGCACAAGCTATAGACACTAGAAATCCAACAAATTGTCGTTTAATTCCACAAAAATGGCTCTAGAAGGTTCCAGACCCCTATTTTCCAAATTAGGACCTGCCACTAAAATGACCCTGCAGGTTGATTACTCCAATTTTTTCCACTCCGAAAGCATCAATATAGATGAAAA
Source organism: Picea abies (assembly GCA_900067695.1). Classification (NCBI taxonomy): domain Eukaryota; kingdom Viridiplantae; phylum Streptophyta; class Pinopsida; order Pinales; family Pinaceae; genus Picea; species Picea abies. Next base: position 3,175 of record CBVK0100745237.1, on the reverse strand, counting down.
ATAATATAATGATCCAATTTGAATCGTGCACCCATCATGCGGTGGGGCGAGGGCAGTGTTATTCATATCAGATTCTCATTATTTCAAAGTTTGTTATGCTACAAGTATTGGTTCCAACATGAAGGCAAAGCTCTTTGCATTATGGGTGTTTCTCTTTGTCATAAACTTCCTTAAACCGAGGAAGATTCAAATTATGGGAGATTCAAAGGTGGCAATAGAATGGGTAAATGGGCAGAATTTGATCCACGTCGTGCGGCTAAAGCCTTTGATGAACCAGATTCCCTCCTTCTTATCTGAGATGGATTGGTACTCACACCTTGGTTGATGAATTATCAAAGGAAATGTTGGATCTAGATGCAGGATCCTTTATTATGAAAGAGTTTTATGAAGGCCTACTCATTGAGGAAATGTCCTTCCATCTGTCATAATTTAGCAATTTTAAAGAATTGCATGGATGAATGAAGAGAGGGGTAAATGAAAAAGAGAGACATATAGGTTTTTTTGAGAGGATTTTCTAGAAGTATTTGGAATGTAAGGAGAGTTAAAGGACAAGTAACAACCAATCTTGTGAAGGACAGAAATATGCATCTTCTCTTTTTATGAATATAAAGTTTTTTCTTTCTCGAAAATATATATATATACCTATTAAGCGTGAAAATCGTTTTCAGTTGTTTATATTTGCTTTCATATGAAAATTGATGAAAATAGCTATGGGTAATGTTTTCCCCTTGTAAAATATTATTTAAAATAATGACAGAGAGTTAGCACAAATATTTTAGGTCTTCAACTTCAACCTTATTCTGACCTCTTGAACCAGTAATGGTAGCCCCCACTCAAGGATGAACTGCCCCCTCTTTCTGAAACATAGTGGTTGGTAGCAGTCGACAATCGCAAACCCCTGCCCGCATCCCTGACACCTCACATTCGCCCAGCCCAATGGACACAGAACATCCAAAAGAAACTAAGGAAATCTCGACAACTTCGGAACCACTTCCATCTCATACCCTTAAGAACCAGAAAGTTGAGAAGAAAATTCAATCGACCTGCATCCCACAGGAAGAGGAAATTCAACAGTACAAAATCTTGTCGGCCCTCATGGGAAAGGAAATCTAATACATGCAATACCATGCCCTCATATGCAAATTTATGGGCCTCTGGCCATCTGAGAAATCCCTCATGTGGTGGATCAAAACCAGATGGAATCCCAAAGGAGAGATCACCCTCAAACTGGGATCTAAAGGATTATTTACGGCCATCTTCAACCTGGAAGAAGACAGAGAAAGGGTATTCCAAGGAGGACCCTATTTCTTCAACTATGTTGACCTATATATGTGGATCTAGAAAGAGAACTTCAGTCTGGAAAAGGAAGATTTCATTGCTGCTCCAGTATGGATCGGATTGTATTCCTTCCTGCGGGAGTAATGGTGCATGGAAATCCTAGAGGGTATAGGGAACACTCTCAGATCCTTTGTTAGAATTGTAGAAGAAACCATTCAAGGTCGCTATACCTCCTACGCACGGATATGTGTCTACCTCAATGTCTCCAAAGCTCTGCCAACCTCAATTTTCCTCAGATATAGAGACATCGACTAGATTTAGACCTTGGATTATGATCACATTCCCTTCTAATGCTGAAAATGCCATGTTCACAGGCACCTTTTCAAGGAATGGCCCTTGAACAAGCCAACAAATCCCCCCAATCCCCTTCCAGAGAAAGACAAGGCAGGATTTGAAAAATTCCAAGACAAGTGCAAAGCCAAAAAGAAAATTCCCTCCCAGCCCAACCCTAAAGGCCCCCACATCAGTAACAATTTCGACTCCCTACCAAACCTCCCAGAGAAACAAGCCTACAGTCTAAACCCCTTGAATGAAACCCAACAAAGTGCCCAATCTGGGCTTGAACAAGATATTATCGTCCCTAGTGCTCCCTCCCCCCTCAAGCCCGACCCCCAGACTCAAAACTAAGATGAAAAAATGGACCTCTATGAACCCCTAAAGGTGGAGCAAGACGATCTGGAAGACATGGATCTGGAAGAGCTAGATCTGCAAGGCATAGCAACAGCTTGTGAACGAAAAGAGGAACACTCGATACCATATCACCAAATAAGACTATCCCAAAGTGCCTTGATCAAATCGAGGAACAAAGAGAAAGGAACAATGACTCAAAAAGGTAAGAACGCTGGAATTGCTTCTTTAGGAATCAAAAGCACTTCATGCAAATAAATTATTAAGGATCCTGAAGATGACAAAAAAAGAGGAAGGCCCTCCAATAAGCAACTCTTACAAGAAATGGGAGAAGGCCTTTTAAATTCTGGAAGGATCAAGAGTATGGCGGAAAAATTCTCCTCCCACCCCCAACCTTCCCAATGAAATACATCTCATGGAATGTAAGAAGCCTTAACAAACCAAGTAAGCAAAGATGCTTAAAGACCTTTATTTCTGAGGAAAAACCTTTAATAATGATGATACAAGAAACCAAATGCACTTCCACCAATATGGAAAAAATAGCCATCAAATGTTGGAGAAGTTGTAATGTCATAGCTATAGATGATGAATGAGCCTCGAGGGCCTGGCCATCCTTTGGAACCCTGTTGAAACAACCCTTTCCTCCTTCTTCACCACCTGTCACTCCATAACTTACAAATTCCAACCAATAGAATCTGACCATTCAAGGTACATCACCAATGTCTACGTCCCTCAAATCTTATAGGAGAAAATATCCTTTCTACAATACCTTTCCCTTATTGCACCCCTTCTTGATAGTGATGCAGGAGCATCATTAGCAAGCACGCGAAGCATGACCACTCAACGCCTGGGAATATTTTCAGAATCTCAATGCTGGCAGTCACGACGAATATTTTGAAGCATGCCTGAACTGAGTGTCGGGAAATATTTTGAAGAACGCTTGAATGATTGTGAGGGAAGTGGGAGTTTCCACTCCTACTCTGGAATGCGACTAAACTAAGTTATTCATTAGGTTAGGTTTTGGAGTAGAAAATTAGTCGGGGGGAACCCTAAGGACCCTCAGAGATAAACAGAGGTCTTTTACGCCCAAATGAGGCAGCTGCAAGTTAGTAGGAGATTTCTGAATTTCAGTTGTTGTTTTGATTATTGTTGTAGCCACTTTTATTTTTGAATGAAGATAACAGAGGAAAATTGACCCAATGCATGGTGT
>CBVK0100745236.1:0-10980 GCA_900067695.1 Picea abies | reverse complement strand
TGGTTAAATTGCTCTATTACTGATTCACCCCCCCTCTCAGTAATCCAACATGATAGGCCACGGGGTGGTCGTGCTGAGTGAGGACTGTGCCCACAACATAGTCTGAAGCATTTGTCTTGATCTTAAAGGGTTGTTGCAGGTTAGGTAATGAAAGCACTAGGTATGAGCACAAGCGCTACTTCATATCATCGAAATCTTGTTGTTGGGAAAATCCCCACACAAATTTGACCTTACCACCACCCCTGGTGACTTGGATGAGAGCCCATGCAATATGGGAGAATCCCAACATGAACCTGTGATATAAATTGGTAAGTCCTAAGAATATTTGAATCTTAGTGAGTGTGGTTGGGGTCGGCTAATCACAGATGACTTGGATCTTAGCTGGATCCACATGCACACCATGTGCATCAACAATGTAGCCTAGGTATTGGACCTTGTTCATGCCGAAGGAATATTTTTTCAAGTTGGCATATAGCTTGTGTTATCGCAAAGTGTGCAAAACCTGTTGAATATGTTGTAAGTGTTTCATCCAAGTCTTTTTGTATATAAGGATGTCATCCAAATATACCACTACAAAAGAGTTAGTGAAAGGCTGCAAGATATCATCCATCATCCTCATGAAACTTGTTGGGGCATTTGTCAAACCAAAGGGCATGACCATCCATTCAAAAAGACCTTCTTTTGACTTGAAGGCATTTTTCCATACATTTGTCTTCTCTATTGGGACCTTATGGTAGCCATACTTCAGATCAATCTTACTGAAGTATTTGGCCCCCTTGATATGATCAAGGAGATTGTCGATTCAGGGAATCGGGTACTGGTTCCTAAATGTGATTTTGTTTAGGGCTCGGTAATCAATGCAGAATCACTAGGTCCCATATTTCTTCTGTGCCAACACGATTGGGCTTCCACAGGGTGATGAGATGGGTCGGATGTGCCCCTTGTGGAGTAGTTCTTGGATTTGACGTTGGATATCCTCATTTTCTAATAGAGAGCGGTGATAGACTGGCCCATTGGGTAGCGGTGCATCGCGTGTCAGATCGTTGGAATGATTGATCTGATAGTGCATAGGTACCCCAGTAGGTGATGAGAAGATTTCTTTGTATTCTTCCACGACCTTATCCACTTGCTTCTGCTGCGTGGAGAGGTCAGTGGTAGAATCCGTGGATGTGGCTGCAACCTTTCGCTCTTTCTGAGAGTGAATCACACAGAAGACAAACTTCCCAGTCTGAGAAATGACCTTCGTGCATTGCTTGGAAGATATCAAGGAAATAACATTAGGTGGGACTACCTCAAGTATCATGTACAATTTCATGTTCAAAGTAATAATAAAACCGCGAGGCCTAGACTCATATACAGCATGACGTTTCCATAAATAAGGTTGACCCAAAAGAACATCACAAAATTCAAGGGTTGCAACATCACATAATACCTCATATTTGAATGGCTTGATGTCATACAACAGGCGACACTATTGACTGACACGAAGATTACTTCCTTGGTGGAGCCATCTAATGGTGTAGGGTTGCGGGTGTGGCGTTCTAGGTAGGGCTAGCCACTTGATGACCTCTGTTGAGATGAGGTTCTTCTAGCTACTGCTATTAACGATGAAGTGTAGTGGAGTGCCTTTCACCCACATCTATGAATGAAATAGGCGCATGCCTTCCTATGGCTCCTCAGGTTCACCGAGATGGATCTTGGTGGTAGCAATGGTGGCACTGGGTTCCACATCAATGATCTATCTCCCCTTTTCTGGTTCTGACTCAGAGTCGAAGCCTGCATATGATTCAAAGGCTTTCACCTCAACCACTAATGACTGCTTTGAGTGGCAATCAATAGTGTTATGCCAGGGGCTCTTATGGAATTCCGACCACTTCACGATACCCTTCTTTGTCTTTCCATTGTCCTTATTTGCTTGTGGCTTGGAATGGTTGTCTTGAGGTTGCCCATCTTTGCTCTATCCTTTGTTCTGTGGGTTGGGGATACCCTTTGCCTACTTCTGTTGTGAGGGGTTCCCAGACCCAAATTGTCGTGTCTTTTGTTTAATCTTCTGCTCGATTTTGATGGCATATCGATAGGCCACACCCAAGGATGAGATGTCCAAAAAATCCATTTATGTCTGGATGTATCTATGTAGACCACCGCGTTACTTCAGCACCAGATGTCGCTCAGAATATTTGATACCCAACTTGGTGTGCAAGGTATGGAAGACATTGGTGAACTATGGCACTGTTTGATCTCTTTTATGTCGTAGTGCGGTACATCTTGTATACAAGTCATCATAACTTCCAACAAGGTAGTATTGTTCCTTAATAGAATCCCTTAAGGAACCCCAAGTGGGTGCAATTGCAAATAATTTGGATCCCTCTATTTCCTTTTTCTCATGGAAAGTCTCCCACCAATCTTTGACATGGGGGACGACCTTGAGATTTTCTCTATTGAAAAAATTATGGACAAAAAAATACCCTTCTAGAAGGTTTAACCATTTATCTACACTGTCTGCATATATTTTCCCCTCAAATATAGGATTATCAAAATTGATATGTACCTTGAAGGGGGTGATGCCTCTGCTTGAGGTGGATGCATCGCTTGTTGGCAGTCGTCAAAGGATTTGTGCAAAGTTGTCCATCATCTCGTTCCTCTATCACTTGAGGGATTCCTCGAGCAACATTTTGAAAGGATATCTTGTCTCATTGTCTTTATTTTCACCATCCATAAACGGTTTCTTGGGTGTGAGAGAGCAGTTTTCCTCAAGAGAAACAAGCTCGAGACCCAACTCTCTATACATTGACCACGTCGGGCACATGCACTAAAAAACGACAAGGAGCAGACCGCTCTAATACCACTGATCTGGATTTATGAACAAAATGAAATGAAAACACGGAATTATAATATTAACACAGAGGAACAATGAATAATAACAGAGATACAGTAAAACTTGACTTCTATTAAATAAGAAATATGTTGAAACTGTAAAATGCAGACTGAAAATAAGATTTTTAGAATGGTGGCAGCTTATCTCTGAGAAGAGATGTGACAGCTACACTCATTTGCCAGAAGATGAGTACAATGAGGCTCTGAAGGCCTTTTTACAATAAACATGAATGCCAAAACCCTAGACATCCAAAAACTTAAACCTGGGAGATGAAGCGCCAAAAGTCATGTGGACCCCGTTGGGGTAAGTTAGTACATCAACTTCTTGGGGTCGTAACTTTTTCATACGATCTATGTTTAGGGTGCATGATATCTCATTGGAAAGGTATTGACGAGGAGATTCATTTCATATGATAAATAAAATACTTTAGCTATCATTTAGGTTTCTAATCGTGAAAAAACGCCGTTTAGGCCCTCAAAATGGCCCCATAAGTTTGGGACCCGAAAAACTGCTAAAAATAGTAAGTTGCCCAAAAAATTGTTTTGATCCAGTTGGAATAGGTGGGTGGCCACTGAGATCCTCCTAAATCAAGTTCACTATTATGGATTTTGGCCATTTAGGAGATGTGAAGGTTATGCCCTTCATAGACTGGTCATGCAAACTCGGAATCAAGAACATGATAGATCGTTGGAAAACTTATATTGATCCCTATAGGGTGATACCACTATATTTTCCACACAATAAATATATTCTATTTCTTGTGGAATACCATGTTCATATGGGACCCTCTTAGTGACCAGTGAAAGGGGCCAACATTGAATGTTTTGCAAACTGAGTGCTCAATTCATGAAATCTGAACTGGGCATCCTTGACATAGGGAATTATGATATGGGATGGTTTCAAAACTCAAAAATAATCCCAGGACGGCCTCCCTTAGGGGAAAAAGGACATGGTTATGGGACAAGCTAGACAAGGTTGGAATGAGCCTACTCGGGCATTGTCAAGTTGATGTTTATGGACATAAGGATATTGATGATTGTTATGAATATGTACAATAAGTGATAGTGGGCTAGGGAAAACTATGAATTTGAAATCCATTCAGCCCTAATATCCCTCATATATATATTGGATGAACTGACCAAATTGAACCTAACACCCTGTAACTGACTTGAACTAATATCAAGTGAATTGAAATTGTTTCCTAATACTCTTCTAGTGTATGATAAGTCAATGTGTGCTCAAATGAAACCTATGAATGTGACTCATTGATACTCTTTAGTGGGAAAGGGACATAGTAACTATGACTCCTGCCACTATCTTTGACTGGAACCGGAGGATAATGGGCTACTAAGAGAAAACCTCAAGACAACTCATGAAGAAATGAAAGTGATAACATCGTGTTGAGCCCAAAGTAGATTTTTCCACTTATTTACAAGGCTCCATGGCTATTGGTCAGTAAATATCAATGCTAGAAACTCGAAGGATTCTCAATTGTGGATAGTTCTTTCACAACTACCATCATTCCCATGCACACATGCATCAATTTATTGTTGGAATAACCAGTATATACCTACAACCAACTAGAGATGGATCTCTACCTCCGGAAATTTGCTTCCATGCCCAAAACAAGAACAAGAGAAAGAAGGAATGAATGAAGAACAATTCGAAAAATGATTGAGGAACCTCCATTGACCAAAAAACATGGTTTATATAATTACTTGTAATAATGCACCACATGGCCTCCCAAAGAAGCTCATGTAACCACTTTTCCCAACTAATTCCAAGATGGATGAATAAAATAAAATATAATAATAATTGGCTTAGCCCCTTTATCCCCCTCTCCCATGGATTCATAGCCCTTATAAATCTTTTTATATCCCTCTTGCAGCCAGTGATGCATTTTTATTATTATATTCAAAGTATTGCATTGCTAGGCTCTCTGGATTTTCAACAAATAAAAAAAATACATTATTAATTCGGGGACTCAAAACTAAGTTATTGCATTCCCTCACCCCCTTATTTTGGCACTGTCTTTAGTGCATATCACCATGCAGGTGTACATATATATACAATTTTTTTATCAAAAATTCAAAAACAGTTGTGGGTATGTCTCTTGCATTATATCTTCCAACTCCCATGTCGCTTCTTCAAGGTTGTAGCATGTCCACTGGATCTTTACCTACCCTATGGCTTTGTTTCAGAGCACCATGACCTTCCTTTCCAATATACGCATTGGTTGTACCCGAAAGTCTTATGTTGGCTCCACCTGAATTAAAGTCTAATGAATGAAATGGTTAGGATCATGCACATACTTTTCAACAAAGACACATGAAATACATTATGCACATTCATGGAAGCAGGTAATGCAAGCATGTATGAAACATGCCCTATTTTATCCAATATTTCAAATGGACCAGAAAATTTGGCTACTAGCTTGTTAGAACTACCCAACTTCAATGAGATTTTCTTGGTATTCGCTTTCAAAAATACATTTTCTCCCACTTTAAATTCTATGGTTATCCTACTCTTATCTGCATAACTCTTTTGCCTATCTTGTGTTGCTTTCAATTTCTACTTAATTTTAACCATTTGTTCTTCCATCTCCTTGAGCATTTCTATCCCAAATACTATTATGTTTGTTGGGTTGTCCCAACTCATTGGAGTATTTCATTTTCTACCATATATAGCTTCAAATGGGATCATCTTCAATGAAGATTGATACCCATTGTCATAGGCAAAATCAACCAAATGCAAATAATCTTCCCACTTAGATGGCTTATACATCACATACATTATTAGTGTGTCTTCAATCACTTGGTTGAGTCTCTCTATCTCCCCATCTAATTGGGGTTGGTATGTTGTACTAAAATTCAGATTTGTACCAAATCCCTTAAACAATCCTCTCCAAAAGTTTGAAGTAAACTTTGTATCTATGTCTGAAACAATTTCCTTAAGTATTCCGTGCAACCTAGCAATTTCCTTCATGTAAATTTCCACAATATTAGCTACCTTATGAGTCATCTTGACTGGAATAAAATGAGCAACCTTTGTTAATTTATCGACCAATACCATTATTGAATCATGTTGCTTTGTTGTCCTGGGTAGTTTGGTGATAAAATCAATGGTTACTACTTCTCATTTACACCCTGGAATTGGAAATGGATGTAGCAAACTTGTTGGGAATCTATGTTCAACCTTCACTCTTTGGCATTCCATGCATTTGGCAATGTAATCAACAACATCCTTCTTCATTTCTAGCCAATAATGTTGGCTTCTCATTTCTGCAATTGTTTTTGGTAACCGACATGTTCGGCATATGGAACATTATGCATTTCTTTTAACACCAAATTCCTTGATTTTCCGGAATTAGGAATATAAATTATATTTTTATGCATAAGTACTCCATCTTCTTTCATCTTATACTCTTTAAAAAAAAAATTGTAGATCTTCCTGCTATAATCTTTCTTTTACTTGTAGGTAATGTTGGTCTATAACAGTAGCATCTAAAATTTTGTTCTTTAAATCTAATTGATGCATACTAATGGTTGTAGCATGCATGATATATACCCTTCTACTGAGTGCATCAACAACTTTATTTTTTTTTTCAATTGATATGTTTGATGTCAAATCATACTCACTTAAAAGTTCAACCATCTTATTTTCCTAGAATTTAAAGTTGGTTGTTCAAACAAATATTTTAGATCACTATGGTTTGTCCTTAATTCAAATTGATTTCGCATTAAATAATTGCTCTACATATTCAATGTATGAACTATGGCAGCAAGTTCCAAATCATTTGTGGCATAATTCCTCTGATGTTATTTAAGCTTTCTAGACTCATAACTAATGAAATTTTCATTCTGAGTGAGGACTCCACCAAGTCCTTGTTTGCATGCATATGTGCATACCAAAAAATTCTCATTTCGATCATCAATATTCAAAACAAGTGCACTAGTAAGTAACACTTTCAATAATGAAAACTCTCTTCATACTCCATTGCCCATTTAAACTTAATTCCCTTCTTTTGTAAAGAAGTGATGGGATGAGCAATCTTAGAGAAACCTGCTATAAATCTCATGTAGTTTCCTGCTAATCCCATAAAATATATGACTTCTGAAACATTTTGTGTTTATGTCCATCCTCTAATGGCTTCAATCTTCTTTAGATCCATTGTTATGCCTTCTTCTAAAATAAGATGCCCCAAATAATGGATCTACTATTGGTAAAAATAACAATTGCTTAGCTTCGCATACAGTTGATTCTCCCTTAGCACTTGTAGTACCAATATCAAATGTCATTCATGTTCCTCCTTTGTCATAGAATATATAAGTATGTCATCCAAGAACACAATGACAAACTTATCCGGATAGTTTTTTAATATGTCATTCATTAAGCACATAAATGCAGTTGGTTCATTGGTCAGTCCAAATGGCACCACTACAGATTCATAATGCCCATACCTAGTTCTTATGTTGTCTTATTGATGTCTTCTTCCTTGATTATCACCTCATGATATCATGATCTCAAGTCTATCTTTGAAAATATATTTGCTCCTCTTAGCTTATCAAAGAGGTCATCAATTTTGGGTAGAGGGTATTTTTTCTTCACATTGGATTTATTCAATTGTCTAAAGTCAATACATAACCTCAATGTTCCATCCTTCTTTTTCACAAAGAGTACTAGCACTCCCCAAGGTGAAACACTTGGGTATGTTTATCCTTTCTTCAAAAATTCTTCTAGTTGCATTTTTTAAGAGTTAAGAAAGTGTAAGAGAGGTGAGTCTTGACATAGAAAATAGATTAAGTATAGTACTGAGTATAAGAGAGGAGATTCTTATGAGATACGAAGAGAAATCCGTAGAGAGAAGTATAACAAGCATAAGAGGAGAAAAGACTTAGAAGTATAAGAAGCATAAGAGGAGAAAAGAATAAGTATGAGAAGAGTGAGGAGAGTACTTAGTCAAAAACTCGGAAATGGAGACGAAAAAGGAACAAAACACTTAGAAAAAATATTCTTGCAATTTTGAAATATCTCTATTAGACTTCTCGACAAAATTATGAATATATTGGGCATACGAACTTGAATTTTGATTCCAAAAAAAGACCAACCATATTTTCTTGAAAATGAAGAATATTATAAACTTAGAAGAATGCTAAATAGAGAACAACAAGCGATTGCCAAGAACATTTCCCTGAAGAAATCAAGGGACATGCACATGTCATTGGGCATCCTATTAATCTCTAAGAAAACACATATTTTAAATATGAACATATAAATGATAATTATTTTCCCATAAAGGTTTTAGTGTTTAAACATTCATGTATGATACGATATGCAATGATACAGATAGTTAAAAAATCAAAAGGCATATTTAACTACAGCAACATACTGACAATGGTCAAGACGGTAAAAAAATCAAAATCCATATTTAACCATAGCAACATACTGGCAATAGTTAAGTCGGCAAAAAAATCAACATGCATATTTAACTATAGTAACATCCTTGTACATACTCAAATTTGAAAACATACGTCAAGCAAGATGGATTTTTTTTAGTTTACATCAAAGTTCATTCAGTTCGTCTAAAATTCAATTTGTCACCTAGAAATTCATCGTGTCACCTCTACTAAAACATAAATGCAGCCAATCAGAGTCACATACAGTTGTTACAGCAAATAGATTTCCCTCCACCCAACGAGGAGCCCTGTAAGTATTCCCTCAAGCGACTACTAACCCAGTTCCTCACTCAATAACCTATTGTCCCACACCACGCAAAACCAGAGACACCTCCACCCAAAAAAGAAATGCAACAACGATAATCTTAAGACTCACAACACAAACTGCACCACCTTACTTATATTCACAACCATAGACCGACCACATGTAAATTGCAATACAACATCTTACTCGGATACTTTATCAATGAGTAAGCAAGAAGATAGCAATAATAATATAGAGTTTATTCCAATGATCATAAAGTATAGCAATTAATGCTAATCTTGCATCTTAGGATGCAGAAATATTTTACTATCACCTGCGTAGGCCTAGCCGCTTACATAACATCACTTAGACACTTAGTAAACACCATTTTAAATTGTTACTATTATTTCTATTAAAACAAAGGAATTGATACTTCTTAATGTGTGGCACATACAGGGCTCTGGGAACTTCATGTCGATAAACTATGGACTGTCAACTTGGCAATAAGGTCTTATATCACTAACAAAAATTATTAAATGTCGATAAAACTCTGCCATCCGGTATGGAAAACCACTAAAAAATTATTAAATGTCGATAAAACTCTTCCATCCGGTATGGAAAACCACTAAAAAATTATTAAATGTTGATATAACTTCGTCGTCGGGTCTGCAATAAGACCTCCAAGTTTATACCCAACTGAAATCAAGATAAACAATATTAATTTTATTATTTAATTAAAAAATAGAGATTATAACCTAAAACTTTAGATAACTCGCAAACTTTTAAAAGTCAAAGGGAACTAACATATGGTCAGCAATGAACTCATCGCTATAGTCCCTTCAACAGGGACTAATAATATTATGTGATAATATCAGTTGCATGATGGTGGAGGCAACTATTCTTGTTTAAGTGATAGTGGCAAACATATCTTTTCTCCAATTCTGTGTAATATTAAAATCTGCAATACAACAAATATTTTAAAATGTGTTGTATGTCTTTAATTTCATTTAAAGATTGTAGTCAAATAATATAATCTCAAAAACCTTTATCATCTCACATTTTTCAAATTCTAAATTTAGAGAGTGAATATGATGAAAGACTTTGCTTCTTCCATAAAGTGTATTATGTTAAGAGGACTATATATAGAGAGTTTATAATAATAATAATAATCTATTTTTAAGGTCATGACCAAGCCAAACACCAAATTGGTGTATGAGACCCCCTGGTTTGTGGGACAAGGGACCCCCTTCGTGCAGCGATTTGATTGCTAAAGTCTATGGAGGTATACATACCCTACCCCCCTATGGATTTGAACCTGTGACATCCAAGGAGGAAACACATGCTCTTAACCATTAGGCCCACTTGGGTTGTATACATACTTAAATATATCTCAATCCTTCAATTTAATAATTTTTTATCCAGTGTATTTATTAAATAAATTATGTTATGGCGAGAGATTACATTTCTAATTAAATAAAAAAATTGCATGACGAATTTTAATTTTGAAGGTTAGTTTTATATATCTCTTGGTCTCTTAAATAAAAGGTTAGATTTGCTTAGAGCAATGAAACAATAGTGAATGGATTTCTAATACAATATAGAAAAAATGCAGGTATAAAAAAATGTCAATGTAAAACAGAACTTGGAATAGACTTGTTTAATCTCTAAATTAAGCTTGTTTGGCTTGTGCATGCAATCCAGATGTGGACTAGAGCTGCCAACGGTGACAACCAACAAACATATGATTTATATCTAGGACCTAACTGAACGTCATTACATATGGATCATGATTAAGGCTTGTGGACTACAACCCTTTGGTTATGAAGGGTTGCATGGCACCTGAGACAACCAGTAACAATAAATGGTAATAACGGTGCCATGTTGTGTCCCTTATCGCTAGGTAAGAATTTACGTACATACCATGCAAACAATTTGTCACATTCGTATAGTCTTACATTTGGAAATTGTACTCATACCTAATATGTTGCCTCATTCGCAATAATGGAGTGTCATACAAGCCTTTACGATTAATAATTGTCATTCCTTAGGCATCAACATATGCAAATGATTCTTCGGTACTCTTCTCTTTATTCCTTTTAGAAAATCGTGATTTGTAATATAGGAAACATGCATGGTACCTCTAGATCCAAAATACAATATAATTCGCAGTGGGGCATGTAACATCTGTGTGAATCTCTTGGTTATGAAATTTATTTAATGGATTTTAGGGACTTGTTGCCTTCCAGCTCCACTTGTTGAGTCTTATATCTCCAACGACTTGGGGTTGATCCATATAGCTAGACCTCCACTTCTACCATTGGAGATTTTGTAAATACCTTAGTTAACCTTCAAACCTTGGGCTTGATCATTTCCATTGTGGAAGCATCAGGTTTTTATTCTCAAAT
>CBVK0100745235.1:0-10980 GCA_900067695.1 Picea abies | reverse complement strand
GGGTCGAGGGTATGAAAACCCTAGCTTGGAGATTATTGTAACAGAGTGCTACTCAACTGGAGGTTGCCCCCTCGAAGAGGCCCGTGAACATTGCTTTCTGAATCAAAGTGTTATTTCTGTTGTTGTTCTTATATCATTTATGTGTTATTGTGGAGATTATGCTGGTTATATTACTGTTATTCTGCCATTTCTAGCATTTTATTTCTATTCTGCATACTTTTTATATTTGGTATATTATAGATTGACCTTGTTGATTTTCTTGGGTGTTGTTATTGAAAAAGGGTGGCTTAAAACCTTTTTTCCTTTGATCCTTTTTTTCCTTCATCTTATCATTCCAAGTTTTTTTGGAAAACTAGCCTTCCTATACTTTTCTCATAAATATGCCTTTCTCTCCTTATGGTTTCCTCCAAGGTCTTGGGGTTATCATATTGTATCGTGTCACTATAGAAAGAGGGTAACCCACTTAGAAACCTTTGGATTTTTACCTTCTCATCTTTAATGAAGTCAACATACTTCAAAATTTCAAGGAACCTCTTCTCATACTCCTCCATTTTCATGCTTCCCAACTTCAGTTCAAAGAAATATTTCATCTTCCTTTCATAGAAATGCTCAAAAAAAATTTCTCTTGGAAATATCTTTTGAACTTTCTCCATGAGATATTCTTCTCATCAAGGTTCTTGGCTTGCTTAATTTGATCCCATCACATGGTTTCCTTTCCTTGCAACTGGTAGGTTTACATTCTAGCTTCAACCTAGCAGGGGTAATCATGTAGTTGGAAATATTTCTTCATTTCCAATAAACATGACTCAACCTATTATCCTTTCTAGTGCTCACCATTGAAAGTAGGTGGCTTGATATTCTAGAGCTCACCTTGCAAGATGTATGCCTCATGCCTTCTCATTTTCCTCTGAACAAGAGACACACTTGGAATGATCCCTCACCCTAAAATTGCATGAGTTCTTCTTGTGAATTTCTTTGTATAATGATGGTGCTTGTTCATGCTTCTTGATTGCCTATCATTTCCAAGATCATCCCTTTTTCTTTGAGATCTAGATGTTGACACTTGTATAACACTATATTATTGCTTGGTGCAAGAATATTTGTTGACTTTATTATGAAACATATTTAAGTTTTGAAGTATCTCCTCCTAATCATTCATAATCCTTTCATTATCATCTCTATAGCTTTGCACTTCCCTATGCAGGCTCCTCATAGTTACAGGTTATTTCTTGTCTCTTATTCCATTCGACTCTTGCTCAACATTTCCCATGATGAAATGAAAACCTCTAATCTCTTCCTTATATCTATAATATCCCTGAACATCATCCATAACTCTATTCCTCAGATAAGAACCAAATTTTCTTTCTTATACCTCTAATCCTCCAAGAAATGTGCATGTAATAATTATTGTTAGAACATGCATGGCATAAAACATTCCATCCATTAGAATACATGTTATTTATTCATCAATTTATGAATAAAACATTACAATAATTCACATTCTGTTTCCTTAAATGCATGCCTTACTTAAATATATTTCCAATGGATGTACCCATGCCTCAATCAGAGTTCTGAGCAAACAATTACTACATTTACATGCATCAATTTCCACTCTTTTACTACTACATAAATCTCTTTATTAATTTATAGAAACTTTTAATGCCTAATTCAAAATTTTGGGTTTTCATATGTCTTCTACTCCTCAATATCTTTCCAACTACTATTTTCTTTCTCAAATCCAAGATCTGAGCTAAAAGTTATGGTCCAGAGAAGTTTAGGTTGTTTTACCCAATTTATCCATGTATGCTGCATGTGTCTTATTTCACTCCCACCACAATTTTACATACCCCGATCCAAAACATGACTCCATGTCTATCTTCTATGGATCATAAGATTTCCATATACTAGTATTGTGCCCCAAACAGACTTCTGAGCATGGAGTTATGCCTTCTAGAAGTAAATTTGTGCCATATTTTTACTCTTGTTGTGTTCCCTGTAACTTTCTCATATGAGATTTGTTTTGTGAATAGTTTATCTCATTGGATATATCTCCTCAAGATATTTTATTTGAGATGTAGAGACAAAGGGTACCATGGTACACTTTGTTCATGTGGTTTTTATTGGCTAAAAACATCATTTAGGCCCTTAAAAATGCCCTAAAAGTTAATGACCTTCAAAAACCACAAAATTTCTCATAAAATTGGCTATTTTACTATGTTAAAAATCTTTAAATATGAGCCGCTGATATCAAAATCGGGTGAAATCTAAGTCATTGATATGACTCTATTGACTGTCAACGAACAATGTTCTCCTTTGGTGTGCACAACACATTTCCCAACCTGTCGACCTGATTGTTGGCCATGGACCCATTTCCTTGACAACTACTTCACACACAATGCTAAGCTGACCGATCTGACCATTGGTCATCGACCATCGACAATTTCTATTTCCGAATGGAACTCCTCACTAATTCAATCGATGCCCAACCATTGGATCATCGGTCGTCGCTCATCCCCACCCACTGATAAAACAATTCTCTATTTCATCCAACCTGACTGTCGGTCGTCGACCACTTCTGGGATGATGCGACAATTGTTGACGTGGCATGACATGTGGATATTGATGTGGCATGACACATCTTCCTAATGTGTCAACTTAGCTGATGTGGCATGACACACAGATGATGACATGACACAACACATGGATGATGATGTGGCATGGAATACCATCATCCTTTTCCCTTCAACAGTCATTGGCAGATTCTCTCGGATGACCCGAACACTTCACCGAATCAGTCAATGCTCGATCATTGTCCCATCATCCATTTCCTTTTGCTCGATCAAAACAATTAGCCAAATATGTCGATTCCCAACCATCAACCCATATACCATTGATGATTTCTATCATTTACTGAAATCACTTTGTTGAATTGGTCAACCCGACCGTCGACCATCGACAATTTTTTTCTTGGCCAACTTCAACACTTGGAAATTTTCAATTAATTTTCAATTAATCTTCGATCAATCTGGACTATCGATCTATCACTCAAAATGATTGTGGTTGTTGATCTATCAACTTCATCCAACCATGTTGACACCTGAACATCGACCATTAGAGATGTCTTATGACCAAACCAAACTCGTCGCCATTTTGGTCGACCCGACCATCAACCATCAACGATTTCTCTTGGAAAATTTCCACACTTAGAAATATTCAACCAAAATCCCTGACAAATATAAGCCGTCAATATTCTTTCTTTGCAAACGCCGAGATAGATCTTGGTTGTTGAGTTACTCAACCTTACAAATGGTTGAAACCTTATAAATTATTAAATTTATCACAACAAATCTTGGTTGTTGAACTCCGGATCAAACAGAGTCTCGACCATCAATTTTTGAACTTCTACCCAATGCTACAGTCGGCTATTGAAATGCGAATTTCGACCTTTTCAAGTCAAATTACTCTCTACAATTCACATATTTACTTCATTAAATTTTTTAAATAGATCTTCGTCACTCAAACTTGAATTTTACTCACAAAATTGGAGATTTCACTCAAATTTCTCTCTATTTGTTTTCCCAAGCTCACATAGATAGAAGTATGCAATAGAGGATTAGTCAAAATCACACTGTTTCGATCCCATACAATCCCGTTGTTTGAAGAAAAGGCTCTGATATCATAATGCAATGTCCCCCAGCCCAACCGAGGGACATTATGGTGTGGAATACTCACAAAAATGAAATTCTGCTACCTAATTTAAATTTTGTGTAGATTTTAGCTACAAATTAAAACTAGATTTAGTCATTGTCTATTAAAATTAATTACATGCATCTACAACCATTTAAAATAGACATGAAATGAAACTAACAATTCATTTCTATAACATATAATCCATTCTCAGTCATAGAGTTAATGCACAACAAATAAACTCATGAAATGACACAAGAACAAGATATAATACTTATATTTTAATTGTGTTGTGCAACCAACTGCTTGGACAGATGTTCCACCCAACCGTAGACTTGATATTCCAAATCTCAAAAACAACACCTCTGAGCTGAGGCTAGCAATCCACAAAAAAACGTGGTCTCTCATTATCCACTCACAACTCATAATCACAACCCACTCGTATTCTCCTACAACTATCCCGATTTTTCACCATCTCTCTTCCTCTTGGCCTACCCAACCCAAGGAATGTACCCCTTCATTGATCTCAGTCCCTTGGGTGTCCCATTCATTTTTCAGGGTATCTCTAACATAGGTAGCTAGGAATATCTAAGCTGGGAACTCAAGGGAACTTTTGCTAGGAAAAACTACCAGCAAACAACAACAAACACTTATTTTTTTAGTGAAACCCACTAAGGAGTTCACTCTTTAGGCCTAACAACCTTGCTCTTCAATATTCAGCTCCAAAATGCTCCAGATATGCTCCAACATGCTTTAGAATTCTCCCTCCATGGTTGCACCAACTCCATTCTCTCTTTCTTTCCCTCTACTTTCTCCTCATGCACAAAACTTAACTGTGTAAAAATGTTGTCTGAACCCATACGAATTTCCTCCCTTTGGCTTACCTTTCTTGACTCACACACTTCCCTAAGATGATTGTACTCATCCCATGGGATGTGACTTCTCAGACCCACCCTCTTACATGTATTCGATGTTTGGATTTGGGAACACTCAATCAGAAATTGGAAGGTTCATATATCAATAACAATTTTAGGAAAATGGGTTGAATTAATATACATGGGTAATTCCATCTTAGACCCTCCCCTATATTTTGGATTAAGTCAACCCCCATCTATGTCCATGTACCCTTAGCAATTGACATCACATTTTATTATTAAAACATAGAAATACAATTCGCATATTACATCACTTGGTTGTAGCCACATATTATATTCCCATTAAGTATTAATTGAACTGGGGATATAGTGGGGATGTTACACATTGGACTCAAAGCCTCATTCTACCTATTTTAAAAAGTGGGGATAAAATAAATCCCTCTAATTATAAGACCATTATGATTAGCTCCATTTTAGCCAAGATATATGGAAGTATTTTGGACAAGAAGATAGGCGTATGGATAGAAAGCCACAGAAAAAGAGCTAAAGGACAAGTTGATTTTAAATGTTATCATTCAACTATTGACCACCTTGTCACGCTAAAAAACATTGCATAGGAGTGTCACAATAATAAAACCAAACTCCTTTGTTATTTCATTGAATTTAGGAAATATTTTGACACTGTTATTAGGACCAACCTTTGAAATAGGTTAAAAGAGCTAAAAGTTCCCTCCGGGCTAAGAGTTGTTGGGGTAAGATTGTATGAGAACGCTATTTCCAAGTTTACGAGCACCGAGGGTTGGTTAGAAGAAATTAACTACAATATAGGAGTCAAGCAAGGTTGTCCCCTATCCTCTACCCTTTTTGTCATATACATTGACAAGTTGGAAGCTTGTTTAGAAGTTGCAGGTTGTGTTGGACCAACCCTTGCTAGTATAGTCATCATCCTTCTTCTCTATGCCGATGATATTGTTCTTATGACAAGAAATCCTTATGACCTCAATAAACATCTTAGCATCCTCAAGGACTTTTGCTCTAGTACAGGAATGAATGTGAACATTGAAAAAATGAAGTTTATGATAATTAAA
The DNA here is from genome assembly GCA_900067695.1 of Picea abies. NCBI lineage: Eukaryota > Viridiplantae > Streptophyta > Pinopsida > Pinales > Pinaceae > Picea > Picea abies. The sequence continues at coordinate 5,330 of CBVK0100745235.1, read as the reverse complement.
TCTGATAAGATCACTTATGATACTTTCATATATGACAACAATACCTTGGGGGAAGTGCCTTCATACAAGTATCTTGGAATTGATATTCATAGCAAGCTCAACTAGAACTATAGCATTGAGAAAAGGATAAATGGAGGTAGAAAGATTATTTGTGGGCTTGAAAATAATTGTAAATTAGTAGCCCTACCCCACTCAAGTCGAATAAATACATACGCTTTCTTTGTCCCTCTATCTACTCATGTCTATTTGTTCGCCCCGTTACCCTACTCAACTCAACTCAAGTCAATCTACTCTCTGAGATGTTAAAAAAAAAACGTTTTCTTTGTCCCTCTATCTACTCATGTCAATTTGTTTGCCTTGTTACCCTACTCAACTCAACTCAAGTTAATATATTCTCTGAAATGTTAAAAAAAAACATATATGTTTAAAAAATATTTAAATGTCTATACACACTCATGTGTTTCTCTCACACAAAATATATATATATATATATATATATATATATATATATATATATATATAATCGAACATTAAAAAATAATAGTTTGTAATTATTTTGTTGGTAAACTATTTAAATATTGATGTAATGGTATAACATGTTTTTTTAAACAATTTATTTGGAACATTGACCTATTGCCCATCTCTATATCTTTTTGTATTTTTTTAAAATAGTATAATTGTGTAACATGTACGTTAATTAGTTAAACCATTGAATAATTGCACTTGTCAATACAAAAATCAAATCTTGCTGCCAATTACCTACCCCACTATCTCCATCCACTTGACTAACAAAACAATTATTGTTATTCATTTGAGTCAATTTCACACGAAGTGTTCATCGTCCAACTTGTTGGTGTGTGACTAGTGCCAACGTCACTGCTTAAGCTTTTGGAATTTTTTTACTTATTTTTTTAGCTTTTTTATTTTATTTTAATGTTTGATCATGTCATCTTAAGTCATAAAATATAACACATTTTAGAGATCACACACCCAACTAAATAAGTTAATTAAGTTAGACCAAATTTTAAAATGTTTTCAATGATTTCACTTTAAGAAACAAGATAGAGATTATGTTTCATCAATGGAGAGATCACATTTATTATCCAAAGTCAAGGGGTTTTCCTTATTTTTCCACACCGAATTAAAAAGTATACCCATATTCATATATTTTAATAGATTTGGCCCTAATGGTGGGGTTGTAGGGAACGGGATCTAGGCTTGCTTTCACAAGCTTGGAGCCATTGGGATGCAGGGTTTGGAATTATATCAATATGAATGGTATGCAAGGATGATATAGGATTAAACATTGGCAAATAAGGTTTAATGGAATCATTGCATTCAATATCAATGAAAGTTTTGAAAGTATTCACGACTTTGACCTTCACCTTGACAAGTAGGAATAATCCATGTTTGATTCTTTGTGTTTAGGTTATAGTAGAACAACCACATTCATGATCGCATGAAAGTTTTAATGATCTTAATAACCCCCCAAAAAAGCAAGAATAATCTGTGTTTAAATCTTAGTGCATAGTGTTTAATAGAATAATCACATCCAACACTAGGTGAAAGCTTGGATAACAATGATGATACACAAATGATGTATAAGGATGACACAGATTTTGATAGTAATTGTGGTCTCTTGTTCTTGCTATGTTTGGTGGACAATGTTGGATCTAATCAATTATATTCTACGATCAAGACATTGATAGTTAAGTGTCATTTTTTTATGCAAACATTTACAGTTTCAATCCAAAAGTATTTCAAGAATTTCTAAGAAAACCAATGTTCCTCCTAAGATGGTTAAGTCTATATATATTTTGATTTTTTAGAAATAGAAAATATTCTTTTTTCTCGAAAATAAAAAAGGTTTTGTTCTTACCCTAATAAAAAATATTGGTGGGTTTAGAGAAGAAAAAGGAAGCATTATATGAAAGAACTTGTGAATCTCTTAAGGGAGAAGAAAAGACATTGAAGGAAAGAAAAATTTCAAAGGAAAAATCAAGTACGGTAGTTCCAAGGCAATGTCTGGGTTTTTTCTTATAAATGTTTTCCTTTTAATTATGTGAACCTTCTATCTTTCTTCTTTCACCAATTACCCACCCTTCAACATTATTCATAATAGAACTTAATATTAAGGGTTTTGGATCTACTTACTACTTTGAATAATAATCTATAAGTGAATTTAGTTTCCTTCAAAATTGAATCCATCAACTATTAGTAATGTAATGAAGGGATAGATAATGTAATTCAATGAGAAATTATAATCGAAAAAATACCCTAAAACACACTCTAGACACTAAAAAAACTTTGCTAAATTATTAATCACTCAACATTAACATTATAACAATTTACATACACAATATTGAAGGTATTGAAGGTATGTACAAACATGTTCAATTTCTATGTAAATGAAATATGCAACAAAACATATTCTCAAAATAGTGCAACTATCCTATACTCGACATAAAACCAAGAACCTAATCAAACTAAACATTAAATCCTAAATATTATTAGTACTAAAAGGAAACGAGATATGTGCAATTAAAAATGTCACACATAACCATCAAACTAATAAATTGCCAACAACAATTGAATATAAAACATTAATTGATATGCTCAAGTTGCAAAGTCAACCATTACTTTTTTTAAAACCAGCTTAGATGTTAGATAGGGAATCAAAATCATTAATAATTGTATGTTATAAAATTCAAAAGCTGATCACAAAAGTATATTAACCCTTTATATGTTATAAAATTCAAAAATTGATCACAAAGGTATGAACATCATTAGGTATATCTATGAAGCAATCGTTATTTTCATCAAAGATCATGAAAAGCTTACACTAAACAAAGTGTAATGTTATTTTGTTATGTTAAATGTTTACTTTTAAATAAAATAATATATATTTAATAATACACATTTATTTGACACGGGATGTTGTGAGTGGGTTGTCAAATTTAAAAAAAAATAAATTAATCTTTTGAATATTCTTTTAAAATTTATAATATATAATGATTTTTTTATTTTTATATTTATATTTAAAATAAGTTTTATTTTTTTAATATTATAAAAATAATAAATTATTTTTAATATACCAATTTATAATTAAAAAATATAACAAATACACTAATTTTCCATTCTCCCTTTATAAATTGGATATTGACTTTCTTTACTTATCTTTGGATTGTTCAAGATCGAATCTTAATACTTTTAGGACCCAACAACACAATAAATGATTTTCAAAAATATTCATTCAAGTAAAAATATTTTCCCTTATACATGCTATTTAAAATTTAAAATAAATTATTAAGCATAAATAATTCCTTATACACATTTTTTAAATTCTTTATCATCCACTTTTATATTCCTTTTCTTAATTCTTTATATTCCTTATACACCTTTGTTTAATTTTTATCATTCACTTTTACACCCCCCTCAATAATATTTATACTTCTTTATTACATAGTTTCTAAATTTTATCATCCACTTTTATCTCTTGCATATTCCTTATTCCATTTTCTTCTTAGAGGCAAGCCTCTCTCCCATTATGAATATAGTTATAATTAGATACCTAATATATAAGAATAAGTTAAACAACATAGAAGATAAGAGGTTTCCTAAAATTGCTTCAAAATCCAGTCGTAACCACCATCAATTTAAGTGATGATGGCATAAAGATGCCGAGTCAAAATGTGGTGTGATAAAGAGTTAGAGGAAAAAAGAAAATTGAGGTATTATAAGGATGTAATCAACTCTAATGTAGAAGATCAAAATTATCTCTTTGTTTTGACGAGTGTAAAGAAAAACATAAGCATTGTTAAGATAAGAACAAATTCTCATGAGCTCCATAGTGAAACTGGGTGTTGGTCAATTCCTAAAATACCCTAGGATAAAAGAGTGTGTCACCTTTGTGACATTAAGAAAATTGAAGATGAAAAACACTTTCTTTTAGATTGTCCAGCATATACACAGATTAGATCTCAATTTCAAAATATTTGTCACACTACCAACTTTCCAAACCTTTTAACTCAACAAAAATATGGTGATCTTGGAAAGCTTCTCTTAATGCTTTTCGACCACAAAAACAAAATTCTAAAGAATTGCAAGTAATCCCTTACCCTCTTAAGGTCTGATAGACCAATTCAGTCTCAGTGGACGTTCAGACGTTCATCATCATCATCATCATAATATAAATAATATTTATACTTATTTATTAAAAAAATGATTTTGCACTTTTATTATTAAGATATTGTACATGTCGTAATTGTTACGGTCATGGAGTAAAACCTAAAATTGTTTTTGATTGGCTAAGAGCTCGTCTTTCTTGGACGTAAGGAAACAAATTAATGGCTCAAGAACCAGAAGCATCTAGTAGAAGTGGAAGTTTACCCCCCTAAAGACCACCAACATGTTATTTTAGGTGACACAATTTTCCTTGAATAACAGTAATGAATCAACCTACATTCACACAATTTTCCTTAAATAATAGTGATAAATCAACCTACATTCACAGATAGTAACCAATAATAATTGTCCTCACTACTAAATTAACAATTAAATTATAATAAATTTTATCATTTCTAACCAAATCAATTAATTATTAAAAAATATATATATATCAACTTGGTATCTCTACCTTTATTACCTATCTCTACCTAGATCACATATGCAATGGATCACTTCCCACAAAAATGTATATCTTTGCTTTTATTTTTTAACACATGAAAGAGACGTACACTCCCGAATTTGTCGTTTAACGCAAAGTCAATATGTTTTCTTTTGTTTTTCCACTCGGAATAAAAAATGCATTAAAAAGTATAGTCATAAAGAATATCCATATCCATATTGGGAGTAATGGTGGGGTAGTAGGAAATTTCAATCGGGATCAAGGTTCTACTTTTATAAGCTTTTCTTCACCACGGAGGTATGGGGATGTAGGGATTGCAATTATAACAATATGTAGTATAAGTTTGATATTTATTTTAATAGTTTAAGTATTAGTGGATAGTAGAGAGGAGCCTAGCTATGAGTTACTGGAGCTATTGTTTTTTACTTTTATATCATTTATTATGTGGGAAAGTATTGGGGTGGGTTCTCAATGGGTTAATTTCTCATCTGGAAAAAGTGGATAGTAGAGAAAATGTATTATATAAGTTTGATATTTATTTTAATAGTTTAAGACTAAGTAGATAGTATTCATCATAGTATTCAATACTAGTGAAAGTTTTGATTATTTTGACGGTCCATAAATCATATATAGTTGGGTGAAATCATGAAGGTGGGTTACACTTTTGCTTGTTTTATGAGAAAAAAAAACTGTATTTTCACAA
>CBVK0100745234.1:0-10980 GCA_900067695.1 Picea abies | reverse complement strand
TTGAACATTTAAGTGGGGTAAAAGGAGGTTTCCCCCTCGAAGAGGCTTATTATCTAAAATTATCTCTTTTTCAAGGTGTTGAGTACTTTTCCTGAGGTTTTTCTATGCTATATTGATGTTTGGTTCTTAACATGACTAGAAAGTGGTTTTTTTAGCATATCTTGGCCATTTGGAGGGGGATTTGATCCCAGAAAGAGGCCATATCTTGAGGGAAGTTGGGATTCATCATCTGAGCCTTGAAAACTATAAGAACTAGGATTTTTGAATCCTGTAGGATACTTTTTGATGTAGGGTTTTGAAGGGGCAGATTGTAAATTTTTGCCTTTTCTCATGTTTTGAGGGGAATTTTGCCATGTTTTTGAGAGGAATTTGATGGAGCATGCTTGAATCTGAGCAAGGAGGTCTTGAAAAAAATATCTAAAGCACATTATGTAACAACAAAGAGCCTATGTAAGATAACTTTGAGCATTTTAAAGAGAAATAAAGAGGTCCTCCACTTGGAAGCGGGCCCTGAGACGTAGCCAATGATTGGTGAACTCCGTTATCAACCTCTTGTCTCTATTTCTCTTTCTATTTTCTTCCTTTGTAGCATGGATATTAATGGCTGATCTCTTTATTCATTAATAAGCATAAAGTAAAAGTCACATTTGATATTCCGCAAACAAGATAATAAGTTTATGTATTTCGCATTCTTAATGATTCGATGCAAAAAGTACAATAAACTAACTTGGAAATTTATCACTAATACATTCATTTTTGGATCAAGTTTATGGTATCAAAGAATTTGGTTTTCAAGGTTTGACAGGAATTGCAAGAATTGGATGCTTACGAGAGAAAAGCGCAAGCAAGGAGAAGGCCAACTTGAGGCTCTTGACACAGAAATTCAAAGGAGACTGCATAAGAAAGAGATGTATTCACCAAGAAAATTGGGTCCATACAGAACTTAAGATGATTTATTCGAGGCCTTTAAATTGATGCAAGTCATGGTAGAGGAGCTTTATCATGAAAGAGGGCAACAAAGACTTCAAGGAAATAAAGAAGGTGAATCTTCGGTAAGAGCAGAAGGAGGAGTTGGAGGTGGTGGACCTTCAGAACCTTCTTCTCCTTCATCCTCATCATCTAATAATGAAGCAAGTGTACATTCATCTAAGGATAAGAAAAAAACTCATCATTCCTTTGATATGCCGTTATTAAAGTTAGATGTAAATTTTCAATTACCCACTTATGATGGTGAATTAGATGCATAAAAACTAGATAATTGGGTGAGACAATTAGAAGTCTATTGCAAGATACAAAATATTGTTGATGATGAAACTAAGATCCAACTAGCAAGTATCAAATTGGTTTGCACATCTCTCATATGGTGGGAAATAAGAACTAGAGATGATCTTAAGAAAAGTGGTAAAACAATCTCTTCCTAGAATGATTTTGTTATTGCATTAAAACAATAGTTTTACCCTTTAGCTTACATGCAACAAGAAATGATGAATTGGCAATGTTTAAGGTAATCAAAAGGTCAAAGTGTACAGTAATATACTCAGATATTTTGTAGGAAAGATTTAAATTTTGGTATTCCATTATATACACAAGAGACACTCCTAAAATATATCGGTGGTTTACATTCTTATCTTAAGCACACTATTCTTATGCTAAATCCTTCTAACTTTGATGAAGTATGTGTACAAGCCATTCACATTGAATCCAGTAAAGGGGATGTTGGTGGTAGTGTTTCTACAAATACTTGGCAAAGAAAGGATGTAGGGAAAAGGAAAGAGAGGAAGACATCCATGGCAAGAAAGGCGAAGCCTACTTGCAAGCATTGCAAGAAAGTAGGCTATGATGAAGATCGTTGTTGGATCTTACATCTTGACTTGAAGCCAAAGAAGTATGCCAACCATGGAAGGAGGAATACCATAGCTACGACAATTCAAGTGGATCTTGGATTAGATTTTGGTGATGAGACACAGGTTGTAGCTATGGGAATACGAGGTATAAATTTTGTTGCAAGTTCTAGCTCTTCTAGTTCAATTGATGTAAATGATGATTGTAAAAGGAGTGAAATTTTCCACACAAGGGATATAACACATAATGCTAAAGTTGACACTCTTATAGACAGTGGATCACAAGCCAATCTAATCAGTGAATATGTTGTAAATAACTTGGGACTTGAAACTAAGTCACATCCTAAACCATATCCATTGGGATGGATATGTGGTGATAACAATTTACAAGTAACCAAGTAATGTAAAATCAAGTTTGCAATCACTTCTAATTATGATGATGAAGTAGAGCTTGATATAGTGCCACTGGACATATGTGGAATTGTACTGGGAAGCCCATACCTTTATGATAGGAAAGCTATATTCTACAGGGAGGAAAATAAATATTGCTTCAAGAAAGATTGGAAGGAGTACCTTGTTCATGCTCTCGTATGAAAACTGACATATCTTTTGCAGCTACAGGGAAGTTAAAAAGAATGGTAAATGCAAGAAATTTTTTAACACTTATGTCTGTAACAAAACAAGAAGTTAGTGATGCTAAACATGAGATGGTTCAATATGTTTCGAATAGTCATGAAGTGTCACCTGACGTACAACATGAGGTTCAACTGCATAATTTGATCACTGTTCTTGTACAAAAGGGGAAACATGTTGTTTCATTCTCATTAGCATGTCTAGTATTGTTGATTAGTTTGTTGCTATTCAATGGTGTATGGATGCTAATTGTGACAAAGAATGTAGATGATTTTGCAATTGATTGGATGATTACTTTGATAAACAATGCTATCTCAGTTTTCATGTTTGTTGTGACTAATTAGGTGATTATTGTCCAAGTAGAAAGGATGGACAATATTGGACAAGTGGGGAGGCAGTACCCTCACTTCTTACTTGAGTAAAAGTAGAATTTTGGTGGTCCAAAAGCTTCCAAAGTGGGGAGGAATGATCTAGGAGGCTCCCCAGGCTCAAAAAATTCTCAAAAATCAAAGTTCTCATAATTGGATGAAACCAATTCCATTGCGACCGAATCGTCATGTTGATTCTGGTAGTATATTTACTTTCTCAAATAGATGCAGTATGTGAGAGTTATCATACTCTGACTATTTTCTCAAACAACTAAAAGGTCAAAGGATTGGCAAAAAGTATATGCTGATGTCAGCATGACGACAACATGAAATCACCAACGACACCTCATAATGTAGACTTGGACCAATGGCAGTGTGACAAGTGGCAGCAGTTGACTGGGCAGATGTATATGGCAGATCCAATCAGATTTTGACACGTGGAAAAGTTAGGGCAAATGAGGTGGTGTCACGTGGCCCAGGCATGGGCAGCCATGTGGCACCCAGTCAACAATCGAATGGAAAAGTTCCAAAAATAAGTTGGGTCAATGGGTTTTGAACCCACGACCACCCACCATAGTGCAAGCCTTGGGATATGACCAAACACCAACGCGCCCATTGTATTACTTATTAATCATAACACATTTAAATTTATTTAAATTAAAATGTTTTAAAGTTTGGGCGCGAGAGGGGGCTGGGGCTAAGCTCCAACCCGTGGTTATATTGTAATGTGTGACCGAGGGCTCATACTATCCAACACAACCACAAATGTGTACAAAACAACTGTCGGTTCTGGGGTGTTTTCCATATATTCAGGGGCTTATTCCCATAAATGTGCATGGGGGTCTATCCATTAGCCCACCGGTCCCATGGAACACGCCCCAAAACCAGGAGCTAGCACAACTAAAGGGCCAACATTTGGCCATATGAAGTTCATGTGACCTTATAAAAGTGGTGTGCGCCAGCCCAAGGGGGCTTACTATGTAATTTTAATTAAAAAGTGGGTTTTTAAGCCTGTTTTTGTAATTTTTAATTATTTGGTCTGATATTATGACCCAAAAATGGTTTTTTTAACATATCTTGGCGATTTGGAGGGGGATTTGATCCCAGAAAGAGGCCAGATCTTGAGGGAAGTTGGGATTCCTCATCCAAGCCTTGAAAACTACAAGAACCAGGCTTTTTGAAGCTTGTAGGAGACTTTTTGATGCATGGTTTTGAAGGGGCAGTTTGTAAATTTTGGCCTTTTCTCATGTTTTGAGAGGTGTTTTTCTGCCATGTTTTTGAGAGGAATTTGATGGCGAATGCTTGAATCTGAGCAAGGAGGTCTTGCACAACAGATTTGAAGCACATTATGTAACGATAAAGAGCCTATGTAAGATAACTTTGAGCATTTTAAAGAGCAATAAAGAGGTCCTCCACTTGGAAGCGGGCCTGGAGACGTAGCCAACGATTGGTGAACTCCATTATCAACCTCTTGTCTCTATTTATCTTTATGTTTTGTTGTTCTTTTCTCTTCATTTGTAGCATGGATATTAATGGCTGATCTCTTTATTCATTAAAAAGCATCAAGTAAAAGTCACATTTGATATTCCACAAACAAGATAATAAGTTTATGTATTTCACATTCTTAACGATCCGATGCAAAAGGTACAATAAACTAACTTGCAAATTTATCAGTAATACCTTAATTTTTGGATAAAAAAGGGTAGTTATATTTGAGGGAGACTTTATTAATATTTCTGAAATCAATGCAAAGTCTAATTTCTCCACTCTTTTTCCTATTTGGAACTAGATTTGATACCCACTTAGAAAATCTTAATGGGACAATGATCTTAGCATCATACATCCTTTTGACCTATTTTTCAATCAGAGACATCAACCTTGGGTTAATCCTTGTAAGTTTATGTTTAAAAGGTTTTTGGTCTTATTTTATAGGAATTTTGTGTTGTATAATGTTGATGTCATAAGATTTCAAATCTTCATAAATCCATGAAAAAACATCTATGAATTCTTTGAACAAGTTTATGTATTTCGGATTTTCAACAGGCGTTAATATTTAAAAAGTTTAATCATTTTTTCTCTTGTTTAGTTCCTATGTTGCAAACTTCAACTTCATCTCCAGTGGGTTCAATTTTAGGATTTTTGGCTACATCATTAAAATCAAACAAATCCTATAAAGGGACTAACCCTATAGGGAAAACATTATATTTCAATTGCAATATTTCCAAATATTCTTGTTTTTTATCTATTTCTTTTGATTCTATCTCATCCACACTTTCTCCATCATCAAAATTTGCATCTATATTGGCACATTCAAATTCATTCTTTGATTGCAAAAAAAAAATCAATTTGTTCATCATTTCCAAAGACTTGCCAATATTTGATGTTATCCGGGAAAGTTGGTTTGTTCTATACTTCAACTGTGTATTGGCGATTAGGATGGAAAGATATTTTCTAGGTACTTATTGACGGAGCCAGACCATGAGCTAGAATGTTCTGGTCTCTGGGAATGGATGATAAGTCATACTCAACAAAGCATTCTAGAAAATCTAGGGCAACATTCCTGTAAGCTCTCAATCTTGGGTGTTTAACAGAGTATTCACCTTTGATATGTTTTATTATCAGTTCAGAGTCACCAAGAATTGAAATTCTCTTGGAACCAAGATTCTTTAAAAGTTGTAACCCTAACATTGAGGCTTCATATTCAACTATATTGTTGGTACATTGGAAGTTTACCTTTTAGGAATGTTTTTCTGAATGGTTAGTTTTTGAATTTGAGACCAATACACCTGCTCTTGATCCTTCCTTGCTAACAACCCCATCAAAATATAAGTTCCATAGAGGTTCATTTTGTTTATCAAATTCCACCACAATTTTTTGTCTTCTTCAATGTTATAAACATCATTTTCTAAATTGGCAATTTGTTTTCCTATGTCTCCATCATTGTACAAAATGAAAGAATCGAGGTCTGATTGAACAAAATATAAGGGATAATTATGTGGTTTATCCAGACTACTGACCATGTATTGCAGCAGTATTTCCCTATATAATCTCCTATGTTGACCAAAAAATGGAATGGCAGCATAAGACATGTCCAGTTAAAGGGTTCCTTGTAACTTAGTTCCCCATGAGAGGGACAATAACATGCTATATTTAGGAGGTATATCAGAAACAACTATATCCATTACCAAACTCTTGGTTGGTATTTGTTCTAAAGTAACACACAAATCTTTAATGAGACTTATGCATTTTACTTTACTTGAATCAAAAGAATAAAAATATTTGTATGGTCTAGTGATATCAACTCCCAATTTTTCCATAACAACCTTAGGCATAAGGTTGTGGGAAGCACCATAGTCAAGTATTGCATTGTGCAGAGTTTTGTCATGAATGTTTAAACTGATGTAGAATGGGGGTACAGTTCCATTTTCAGGTTTTCCATCGACTTCAGGCTAAAATAATAGGTTTGATTAATCACCAGTAACTTTTACTGTGTCTTTACCTTCCTCTATGTTCATAGATTTTATCACTTGTGATCTGTATGCATTCTTATTCATGAGCTTTGTTAGAGGAATGGGTATCTTCATTTTTGCTAATTCATTTTCAAATTTGAATGATGTTTGAGTTTTATTTGGGTTAGGGACATATTTTTTATCACCAACCTCCTTTTGTGAAGTATCTTTGGGTTGGATGGTTGTAACATCCCGCTCTGGCGCACTACCAAACTTATTCTTTGAGGACACTTGCTTGCAAGTGATCTGGATTATTATGATGATAAACTGTTTCCTTCATTATGATGCGTTAATTTATATGACATGATGTGATACTATCTTGAGGTAGACAGGTGCTCCTGACTCAGTTTCATTGAGTGTGCAGGGTTTCGGACCTTGAGGATGCAGTGGCATCGGTGGAACTCCCTTGGACTCCGGATTGAGTCAGGGAGTGGGTTATATGAGTTGTTTCGTTTGTGATGATATTGTTTCATTTTGATGATATGCTATTGATATTATGATATGTTGTTGACATAATCTGACATTGTGGGTGATGATACAGGCTGACGATAGCTTGCCGACCAGACTCACATAAGGAGTAAAGGGGCCACACACGAGTTCTAGAGAGAATGAGGGAGAGGTGTGGCAACAGCCCTGCCAAAGCCTATTAGCACTCCCGCTGTGGCTCGAACTGTAGGTTAACGATTACCTAGTTCGAGAGGACCCACGATACGTGAGGGCCGAATGCGACAGTCGCTCACGACTCGAACTGTAGGTTAACGATTACCTAGTTCGAGGGGATCCACGATGCCGTGAGGGCAGACTGCGACAGTCTCTCACGTGATTCTAAGGGGCGCGCAGTAAGGCGGGGGGGGGCTTATTCCTTAGAATCCCTTAGTCTCCCACAAGTTCGCCGGACGGAGTGTTGACTCTATGAGGGTTATAGATTCTACCAATCCGTCAAGCAGTGAGTGGCACCCTTGGAGCACGGGGTGCATCCTGAAGGGCACGTCGCTTGGATGATAATGAAGGAAAACTTAAATGGCCCTAAGACATTAACACCGATAAATTCTTAAGAACGACTCCCCTAATTTAAATGTCACCCTGTTTAGACCAAAACCTAAAGTTAAAAACATCCCTCAGTTAATGTGACCAGCCCTAAGGAAGTGTTTTGCAAAGATAAACCTAGGGAGTAAGATAAAAACCCTTCTAGGTGTAATTTAAAAATTTAGTAAAGCAAAGGGAATGAAGTGACAAGGGAAATTAAATAAAGTCCATGGCCCTAAATTAAGAAGGAGGGATTAAAAAAAAATGAAAATAAATATATAAAAATAAATAATTAAAATTATTAAAGCAGGGGAGTACTAAAGGATAGGAGTCTTGAAAATATTGAAAAGATAAAACTGCAGTTATCCTTAATAAAAATAAGATGAGAAAATTTATTAATTAAGGAAAAATTTAGGGAATAATTGATGAGTAAATTAAGGAATAATTAAGGAATAATTAATGAGTAAATTAAGGAGAAATTTAAGGAGTGATTTGAGGAAGTGAGGAAAACTGAGTCTTTAGACTAATAAAAGAATTTAACTTTAGAGAACGAGAGGCATGCGTGACGCATGGACGGTGGAGACTGGGAGAGAGTTGCCTTTAAGAATTAATTAATTAATTAATGATTTAGGGTTAGGTTAGTCTCAAAAATTGTTATAAAAGAGAAAGAAGGGAAGAAAAAAAAAAAAAGGACGAGGAGCGTAACAATTCGCTACTGAGTTGCGGTCTTGACGGATTGCTTGTGGGAGTTGGGTATATCTCAGTTATATTGGAGTGGTAGCTCCGCCTGTTGAGGCAGGCTGAGACGCTAGTTTATTCTGGTTCTTGTGTGTGGTCCCTTTGCGGCTCCGGGGGTTAAGGGGGAAGAAGAGTATCCCTAACGTTGGCTGGGAGGTACCGGTGAGCATTCGAAGGTCGGCGAGCAGGAAGGATACGGCGCAGCAGCGGCTCCGAGCACATGGACATCATCAAGGCAGGAGAAGGGCAACGGTATGGTTCTAACTTGTCATTTATAATGCATTTACCTTCGGCATTCAATGTCTTGATGAAGGATATTGTGGTTACTCGTTACACTCGTCATGGTCTTGTAAATAAATTTTTAAAAGATGGATGTATGTATTTATATGCATTTACCTTCGGCAATCAATGTATTGGTGAGGATATTGTGGTACTTGTTTTACTAGTCGAGGTCTAGTATGTAAATTTTTAAAGCTGGATGTATATATTATATTGCATTTTATTTCCAGCCTTCAAGGTCCTGTATATAAATTTTTAAAAAGGGATGTACATGTTATAATGCGTTTTATTTCCAACATGCAAGGTTATTAATGAGGAGACGGGGGATACTCGTCATTCTCGTCTTGGTTTCTACAAACAATGTTTGACAAAACTTGTACATTGAAATAGCCATATAGGGGCCCTGGTGTCGGATTTGTACGTTTCTGTGAGGGCGCCGCTTAAACAGTCGATCCTAACGCAGTCGCAGTCACAGATACCCGTAAATATAGATAGATAATTAACTGGAACCACTGTCTAAAGTCACGAACAGCCTCAGCTTCAGTGCTCGTCCCTCTCTGCCGATGAAAACAGAAAGGGTCATGGCTTGTGTAGTCGTTTTACATTTCGTTGTGCCCAGCATTCGGTGCATGCTCTTCCTTGCACGAACCCTCGGCCCTTCCTACTTTATTTCTGCGCCTTACACGGTTGCTCTCTGTAATGCCGTATTCCTTAGGTTCTTGGACAGTACACAGACTGAACCTTCTTTTCTCGGTTGCGTCTGGAAACGATGAAATTATTCCCTTTCTCAGAACCGAACCCTTGACTCGCTGTTACTTCTCACACGCGGCATATGGGATGGTCTCCTTCCAATGTTCTCACGACGAGTTGTTGTGCGTGTTCAAACTGCCCATTCACGGTTCTGCGAGTCAAAATAATATACACTGGAGTGGTCTGCGCGTTCGCTGTGGCGTGACGCGTGGGTAGTCTGCATGTCATTGCGTGCGTTGTATTGCATGTCAATTTTATTGCATGTCATTATTAATGTGTGCGTTGTATTGCATGTCATTTGGATTATCTTTATTACTGTTATTTACATGCTGAAAAACAGATTCAAGTATTCTTGCTCCCGATGAGACAAGTTCTCCATCGTACCGTAATTTCAATTAGATCATAACTCAACTCTTATTTAGCAGCACGCTCATTTAACCAGAGGTAAGGATTTTTAAGCACTGTCAAACCTAGCCGTATTTTCCCACCAACTATGTTGCGTTTCACCTGGTTCTGTACAGCGGTTCAGTTGACCTGCGCGTGCTTATCATGACGATTTAAACACCACTTAAAACAACCACCGTATCTTGAAGTTGCCAGAGATTGTATCGTCTATTATGATATCAATTAATTAATATTACACTATTATGATATCAATTAGTTAATATTACATTAACTCGACAATTTTCAAATTTGAAGTATTAATTAATGGTATTGATTCACAGTTGTAGTTGAACGCGCGGTCATAACTGGTGTTGAAGCCAAGTTGCTCCAACCGATGTAACTGTTACAATTCAACTGATGTGTGTAATTATGAAAAGACTAAATAACAAGAGTTATGGGTCAGCGTTATCACCAGAATAGCCATACCCTTCACAGGAAGGAACCCATGTTCTCTAAAGTGATTCTGATCTTAGAATTCTCCAAGTCGATTGGTGGATTCAAACCTTGAAACCATCTAAAAAGACGTTCACACATTTTCTTGTATAAATAAAATTTAATATTGCATTATGCATATGGATAGCCTTATTATTATTATTTACAATAGAGCATTGTGAAATGACTTATCATAACAGATATTTTATTTAATTACGATGAAATAAGTAATTGGAACTTATACATGAATACGAGCTGAATGCAATACTATTGATATTGGGTTCATAACTAAACTTCATAGTTTTTGGATTTAGTATTCATATGTTGAAATAACTAAATATTTAATCAGTGCTATATAACTAACAATTATATATATAACCCTACAACAAGGGATATTAACGAATTTCAACCATGGCTTTAAAAGAGTAATATTTGGATAAAATTTAATAATGATGCACTCATATTGAGGAGGACAATGTTATAGGGATAATGCATGATGTATGTAAAAAAAATTAAGGTTATATGTGACATGGCTTAGTTATGAAAGGGAATTTATGCTATTATGATTGTATGCGACAGTGCTCATTACAAAAAAAAAAATAAAAAAATATAGACTTTTTGCCTAGCATGTCGGTCGTGGTTGTCGTAACGACAAGGCCGTTACATATGGTATCAGAGCCGGTTCAACCCGAGGCTTGGGTCCACTATGATTTTTCGTTGACATGATTATTGAGCTGCCGCTGAACAATTTGATTGTTGTGTTAAGGTAATCATGGTTGGAGGACGGCGCGGAGGCAGACGACGGGGTACTAGGGGAGGAGGCGCAATGCCTCCAGCAGCATCAACGCCGGAGGGGTCTAACCCCCAGGGTGGCCAACAGGTGCTTGGTCAGGAGCAGATCGCAGTTGCTGATGTTGTGGTGATGATGAGATCCTTCCAGCGCATGTGAGATCGGAAGAG
>CBVK0100745233.1:0-10981 GCA_900067695.1 Picea abies | reverse complement strand
TATGGAAGAAACTTTTGTGTTAATATGCATATAACAAGGAGCAAATAACAATAAGCATACAATGGGAATGTGCATCCATGTCTATATGGCAAGCATAATATATAAGAGAACAAACATTCCTAGGGTGGCATAGCAATTAGTTTAACGAAGTTGATGAAATCCACATGGGACATAAGTTTCTTTGACTGTGTTGTTAAAAAAACTATTAAGAGTTAAAATATCATAGTTTCCAAAAAAAAAAAACAAATCTCAAAATTTTCTAGTCGGATTACAATCATACGATATGGAAGTTGGACATGAAAATATGGCAATATTATAATCCATTTGCACAACATTGAAAAAACATATATTAGAAATTTCCTTTTGATGCAAATAAGAATTTTGCAAAAACTCCTAGTAGTAAAAAAATTGTATAAAAATTGAAATCTTAAAGTTTACAGCCTCGCTGCATAGTTTCTCATAGGGCAGTACATCTTTTTTCTTTTTTTTCATCCATCTAGTAGCAAATAATTTGTATGAAAATTGAAGTTCTGCATCTTAAGTACATACTTTGTCATAGAATATTATGAAAATTGAAGTTCTGCATCTTAAGTACATACTTTGTCATAGAATATTTCTCTTTTTTTTTCTCTTTATCCTTATACCTAAGTCAAAAACAATACATATTGCAAACTAGTACTCTATCTTGGCAAGACAAAACCAGTTATACAACTAAAGTCAAAGGCTAAGTAGGATATTGAATATTTTGAACATAAAATGTAACTAATATTTCTCTTGGCTATAATTGAAATCCAACTAGCACACATAGTACCGCAATATACTAGAAAAAAGTAGAATCTCCAATGCAAAAGATAGAATATTGTTGTAATAAAAGAATGCTCATACAAATAATTAAATTTGATGAGAAGGAAACATTGATAAACAAATTAACATATAAAAGTCAAGCCCATTAAACAAAAGAACTTCAAGCTAAGGGATGATAGCCAACACATACGTAAATCATTGTAGTGGAAATCTAACTACTACTATATGCTACTAAGTCTTTTCATAATAATATGGGTTTTGAGAATACATATGAAGACACGGTTAATGATGACATGCTAATAATCCCATGTTCCTATCACCTAAGGTGTGAAAAGAATAAAAAGACCAAATGGTTTTTAAAAGTGGGGTGATCTTACAAAATAGAAGAATTTGGTGATAGATGGACTACATCCTTGTTGCTTTTGTGAGCTTATTTTCCATCCATAGTTTCTTTCCATGATTCTCTATTTGTTGTAAAACTAAAGAAAAATACAAATGTTGGAAATAGATTTCACTCTTCCAAACCCCACATCTCCTTTATGACCCTCTTCTTATACTTATATATCATATATTATCTCTCTAATTACCAAAAAAAACCAAGAAACCACCCCTTCATGGTTGAGATTATGAAGGTATTTCAATGTCCAACCATCCTTATCAAATACCATACACGATGAATTAGCAATTAATAGATACCATTGGCATCACTGAATGCAAAGTAGTCACCACAGTGACAACGTTGTATTTCTTTTTTATGCTGCATCTTTTCAGTGATACGTTTCTTCATAATTGAAGAGAAACTTACCTTTTCTTACTAGCTATTTCATATATTGGTTGAAAAAAACCACTTTTAAATTTTCGTCAATATTAGTCACATAGTTGGCATTAGGAAGAGGTTTCTAAAAACACAAAGAATTATGGCAAGTGTCTTTATTACAAAATCATATAATACATCATTTCTAAAATTAACGGAAACAAAATCATATAACACATCATTTCTAAAATGAATGCAAAAGTTTTATGATTGTTGGAAACTAAACTAAAAGAAAAATAAGATTTAAATAGAAAATCCTAGATACAATGTCAATTATTGAACTATGTTTACTATACACATGTCAGAGTTTGTGGATAGTACTGGGTAGTGTTAACAACGAGAATGAGAACAAATATATAAACAAACAAATAAATAAAATTTAGGCACTTACTTGACAACATTGGTTGACTTGACAACATTGGTTGCACACTATTGAGAACCATTGCCACAACAAGCAAGGTTGTTAGTTTGGTTACTTCATGTATATCCTTTTCGCTATTTGTAAAAAGCACCGGGAAATCATTTTTGGTGGCAAAAACAAGAATCATGAAATTGATGTCCATCAACAATGAGGTCAAAGTCACTACCAATGTTGAGAACTTTGCAACTTAGGGATGTCTGACTCCTAGTTCATTCAATACTCTCACACTGCAATAGAACAAGCTAAAAACAAATATTTTTGAACAAATTGTCACAAAAATTGCTGAATAACCATAGTTTGTCTTCTAGGTAAGCTGAGAAGACTTAAGTTTGAATTATGTTGAATAGGACTAAAACACATTAAGATGGAGAAGATAAACCCAATCGACGCAATAACAACATCAAATCCAAGGGCTATCATCACTTCCCATTCATTCACATTCATACTAAAAGACATAGAAGTTGCTAAGAATGTAAGTACCAATATGCAATGATGCACCACTTAGGGATATTAGACATGAAGAAAATAATTATGCAAATTATCATACCAAATAGCAATCGAGTCTAATTCAATATCTGGGTTTTTGAGGTGCCTAATTGGAAAGATCAATATCATCAAATACCATAACTCTAGGCTACCTGAATTAAGAGTACAAGATCGAGAGACACACTTTTACTTCAATTTGAATGAACTAAACAACAAAACCAAAGAAGATGGGAAATGTAATTCAAGAAAACAAACCATAACACAACAATAGAAGCCAATGAAAGCTTGATAGAGGTAGCTAAATCCCGAAATACCAACCATGACAATCCAGTCCTTGCACCAAGACATGCACCTGACAATATATATGCAAGCTACCCCAATAGAACTATCCATCATGAAAGGTTGAGAGTTATTTTCGCTTTTAGAAAACCCCATCCCAGTTTCATAGTGCATGGGTAAGTCAAGAAAATGTGTAAGACTAAATCCATTGTAGAGATCTAATCCATGGCCATGACCTTGCTTTGTGATTGGAGGAACCTTTGTTTGGAAAATTCATTGCATAAGCAAATAGCCGAGGAAGCATACAAATGGTAAACTTCCCAACCAAGGTAGAAATCTCATCAGATTGTCCAAAGATCTTCAATATGGGTGGTGCAAAAATATAAACAAGACTTAAAACCGATGTTGTAACATTTAGTAAAATCCATGACCTTTTCATATACACCCCCATCATGTGTCTCTAACACGCTCAAAAGCACTGACCACAAAGTGTCTCTAGTGCACTACCCATGACAAACTATAATTATGGAAATTCAATTCAATATCTCCAAACAAACAACACTAGGGCAACAAAACTATTTACAAATATTGATTTTGGTAGGTTTTATGTTCACCCACCATGGTTTCGGAGGCTAGCCCCATTATAGTTGAGTTATAAATAGTCTCCACGACTAGCTCTATGATGCCCAAATACCAAGCAAAGGTTTGGGTGATGGCTCCTAACGAATATTGACATATAGCAGTGAAAATCGTAGGTCTTCCAAATAACACAGTTTCTTGGATTTGATTCAACTCTCTCTAACTTACAACAATCACATTCCATTCACATGAAAAATAATTTAGAATAAGAATAAACACGGAATCCATGAATCTAAAAAACAAACTCTAAATTTGGGTGATGGCTTGAAGTGAATATTGACATATATCAACAATGAAAATGGCACGACCTCCAATATACCATAGCTTCTTGGATTCGATTAAACTCTCTTTAGATTACAACAATCCCATTCTATTCACATGCAAAATAGTCAAGAATAATAATAAACATGGAATCCATGAATCTCTAACGAAAAACATGAATCTAGGTGATGGCTCCCAACGAATATTGACATATAGCAGTGAAAATGGCAAGACCTCCAATATACCATAACTTCTTGGATTCAATCCAACTCTCTCTAGCCAACGCTTTGGAATTTGAATGCAAAGGTTAGCCTCCCACATAACCAAAGCTCGCTAA
The DNA here is from genome assembly GCA_900067695.1 of Picea abies. Lineage (NCBI taxonomy): Eukaryota > Viridiplantae > Streptophyta > Pinopsida > Pinales > Pinaceae > Picea > Picea abies. The sequence goes on along the minus strand of CBVK0100745233.1, from coordinate 6,940 downwards.
GAAAAATGGTCAACCAAACGACACTCAAAGCAACATTGCAAACAAATGACTGTGGTGAATGTACATGTCACAGACTGCATGGGGTAAAAGATGTTCAAACCATTTCCTTGTAAGACTCGCACCTCCCACCTTGACTTCATGCAAATCTTTCTAGCAGTTGAGCTTATTCAATGTAGTACTAACTTCAACTTCAATGAACGTATGCCACACATAGACGACTAACCTTAGTCGACCTCCACCCCCTCACTATATAATTCAATAGACGACTAACCTTAGTCGACCTCCACCCCCTCACTATATAATTCAATAGTGAAATCAAACTAGAGCACTAATGAAAACTAAAATAATTATATTTTCACATATAAACAAACCATACAAAAATCAACACCTAATCTAAACCATGGCCTTGGCAAAAGTCGAACCTACTACATGGTCATATTAATGGACATAAAAAGTAAAATCAATAATACAATAGAAAATTTTAAAAGAAAAAATGTCAAACATCAATTAATATATACACATCAAATTAATAGGATCATCTTAATTTAAATTAAAATTCATTTTTTTTTTAAATTCTAATTCTATCTATCTCAATATGAAATAAATCCACACTTAAAATAAATTGACAACAGCTAAAGAGATCTGGGATGGTCTTCTACCCCAAATTTATCAAGGGAAATTTATCAAGGGTTAAGAGATTCGGCCCACATGATGTAAACGAAGTTATGAGCCGGCCGACAGTTTACTGCATTGCGCCACGATGAAGAAATTGAATGCCTACAAACTGTGGAAGAAGATAAAATCCCAGAAAAACCCACTTCGGGCTTTGCGAATATTCAACAGTGCTCCAACAACTCAGAGTGACGAGCCATTTCACCATAATCACTTCACCTACGATATCATCATCCACAAGCTCGGAAGCTCAAAAATGTTCGCAGAAATGGAGACGATCTTAGACCAACTGAGAACAGAGAAAGGTTTTAAATGCAAGGAAGGGCTGCTGGGCAATGTCATCAAATTGTATGGGCGAGCTAGGATGGCAGAAGCAGCCATGAAAACCTTCCAGAGGATGCCACTATTTGGGTACGAAAAACCCACCATCAGGTCTTTCAATACTCTTTTCAATGCATTACTCAGTGCTAAACGTTTTGATATGCTTCAATCTTTGTATGAGACTATGCCCATTTCCCCGGACTCTTGCACTTATAACATCCTCATCAAGGCGGCCTGCATTGATAATCGTTTAGAGGATGCATGGGATCTGTTTGATAGAATGAGAAACCCAACTGTTGTGACCTATGGCACTCTCATATCAGCTCTATGTGCAAATATGAATATTAAACAGGCTTTCAGGCTAATGAAAGACATGACCCAAATGCGATTATGTCCCAATGTATTCATATATACTTCATTGATAGGAGGGCTATGCAATGTAGGGCTTGTGGATGAGGCCTTGAAGATGAAGATGGACATGGTGGGTAAGGGGTTGAGTCCTGACACCGTCACTTACTCTACTCTTATTAATGGCCTCTGCAAGGTGGGTCGGTCAGCGGAGGCGAGGAAGTTGTTGCACGAGATGAGTAGCAGCGGCTGTCCGCTGGATATTGCGACTTACAATGTTCTTATAACAGATCTTTGCAGAAGGGGTAATTTTCAAGGTGCCCATGATTTGTTGGAGGCAATGAGGAGAAGCTCTTGCAAGCCAGATGTGATTAGTTACAATATATTGATAAGTGGCCTCTGCAGAGAAGGCAAGCTGGAGGAGGCTACCGAATTTTTTGAGGATATGCCGAGAAGAGGTTGCTTGCCAGATGTGGTCACTTTTAGGATTCTGCTTGATGGGCTCTGTGGTGTTGGGAGGTTTCTCGAGGCTACGATGATTCTTGATGAGATGGTGTTCAAGGGGTTCGGACCTCGTAGCTCAAGTGCAACCAAACTGATTTCTGGTCTCTGTGAGGAAGGTAAATTGGATTTGGCTTTCAAGGTCTTAAGGAACATGGAAGAGAAGTGCCTTATTGAGCTTTCAACTTGGGATATATTGATCCCTCATGTTTGTAATAAAAGTGAGCAGGAAAAGGCCTCTGAACTCATAAAACAAATTGTTCAGCTATCCTGGAAAGAAATATCAACAAGTGCAAGCACACGAGTTTCTGTCTACCAGTGACATTTGCCGAAGGCACTATTGCTTATGTTGTGTGAGAGTGATACAACTGAATGAGGTATGATATCATGACCTCTGATTGGAGAGTGATACCCATAACCCACCAGACCAGATTTTTTTTATTTTAAACTGGTGAAGCTAAGGGCTTAATTGCAACTCCATGCTCATTAGGCACACGTGTTCTCACTGAGGTTTGGGAAGTCTGCACTGGTTGAGACCAAGCCTACTTCAATTGAAGGTAAGTACGCAAAAGCTGACTTTGTTATTATTTGCCTACAAAAAGCAGGACATCATGAGAGTCACGGATATTTGGAAAACAAGGTGCCTACATGCGTCTGCACTGGTTGAGACCAAGCCTACTTCAATTGAAGGTAAGTACGCAAAAGCTGACTTTGTTATTATTTGCCTACAAAAAGCAGGACATCATGAGAGTCACGGATATTTGGAAAACAAGGTGCCTACATGCTGAAAGCATGAGGTTGAAGTGCAAATGTTCTCTGTAACCAACACTATGATGCCAGGGCAATGCATAGTGGCTTGAGAATTCTGGCTAAACATTGTTGACAAAATGCTTTTCAAAGAACAAAGGCTGGGAAGAAAGATGCATATGATTGAAAACTGAGTGCTCTATTGTATTAAAAAAATCCATTCTATGTTCAAAGGGAACATCTTCATCGTGGCACACAGTATCCCGAAGACATCCAATGGACCTTTGCATGCATTCTCAGTATGGGGACTATTTTAATGTAGCCATCAATATTGGAGATGTTTTGGGATTCGACAAATAGTAAAAGTGAGAAGGATGTAAGCTGGGTTTGCACCATGCAGACGACGATAAGTCCTTTCCATGGATTATGGTTAATAATAAAAACAAGGCCAGAAAGTGGATTCTGTGGACAAGGAATGTTTTATGAGGGAAAACGTGTTTATCCCAGAAACGAGAACTTCTAATTGTCAAGCAGCAGTGGAGATATTAAACAACCACGAGGCAATAAACTAAAGAATATATACTTCGTTGAAAATGGACTAGTGCTTTTGGCATATTGTTAAGAGATGTTTTCTGTAGGACAATGATGGAGTTTAAGAACGACAACTGTTTCGTTCATAACCTTGGAGAACATTCCCATGCAATCAATGTATGTACTATGGATATGAAACCAACTAAACCAGCTGATCTTGACCATGTAGAGAAAGCTTTTACAAGAGTGACACAAGTTGACCATATGGCATAGACTCTAGTATCTTGAGTTACATTGTTGCTTTATCATTTGCGCTTGAATCTCAGCTTCCTTTTGCATAGGATATAGATCTAAACCTATATAAAATAATGACAGTAATGGAATGGAACTTGAAGTTGTATTATGCAGAAGTTGATTCTACCCATTAGATTCATTCTTACTTGGCACGGATTTGCTGAACTGGGATATTGAATATTTCATGCAAATTATCATTATGTAAACTTTGGACTCTGTTTGCTCTCCAGTCTATTGATGTGCCAAAGAACTTGGTAAATCCTACCATGGTGAATGAGTCTTCCCCCTATTACACTGTAGTACTAAGTGGATATTGCTATTGACTTTTATTGTTCCTGTAATCTGTTCAATGCTACAATCTCATTATTTTATGTCAATTTGAGGCATTTATGATTGCTCTGTGGTAGCCGCTGTTTCTCAAAGTTGATCTATTCAATGCAAAAAAAAAGTTGGTCTATATGGCTATAGATGGAACTGAGCATGGTATGTCAAGAAAATTGAGAAGAATAAAATGGATAAATATCTGCAAATGCTGATTCTTTGTTGTTGTCTTTTGGTTGTCAACCTGAAGATATCAGGGTTGCAATTTGCATATTGTGTGATCTCTGTGACTTGTGTAACTATTCAAATTGCCAGCTCTTTCTGCAAAATATTGTGATAACTCTTCTTTAAAAATAAATTGTTTCAAGGTTTAGTAACGACCAGAAAAACCAGAAATTTATGGACCATAGACATTTAGAATCATGTGAAACGTGATACAAAATAGTACATTGCCAGACTGAAGCCTTTTAACAGTTTGGCACCATCTAATATACTCATCCATAGCTATGAAAGTCTAACAATGCCCAACATTATGGCACAAGTACACTGGTTGGAATATAAAGCATAATTTCTGAAATTGTTTAAAACTGGTGAAATAGATGCGACAATAAGATCAGTAGCACGAACTCATCCATTTAGACAGTTTAAAGTGGAAATCCACAATCAAGCTTGTTATGATAGAGTTCCCTCGCATCTAATCCTCAGGTCAATTTTTAGGCAGTGATAGCGGCCTTTTATAGTCTTATGATCTTATCTTATTCACATTTCTTCATGTTTCCTTGCATGGTTGTGCCATGTGCCTGGAAATTCTTTAAAACTGGTTAAATAGATCCCATAATAAGATCAGTAGAATGAACTTCTCCATTTCGATGGTTTGAAGTGGAACTCCACAATCAAGTTTGTTATGATACAGATCCCTTGCATCTAATCTTTAGGTCAATTTCTAGGTAGTGTAGCAGTCTCTAATGATCTTATGATCTTATCTTATCGGCATTTCTTCCTCCTGCTTTGCATTGTTGTGCCATGTCCTTAGATTGGATCAGAGTGTGAATATTACGTTCGATCGCTTTTTGAAGAGTTTGGTAATGTCTAGACTCCACATTTTCTCTTCTTTCTTTAAGTCTTTATATTGTAAGAAGTCGGCACCTATATGGTAAATCTTTCTCCCTCATTAGGACATGTAGATGTCAACTAATAGGTTTTTATTGTTTGCTTTCATAGAGGAGGCAATTTAGAGCACACATGGAGTTATATTCAAAACAGTCTCACAAACTATACAAACCTCCCAATTCAAGGAGATAACATTGTCAATTTAATAAGTATAGAGTTACAGAATTCATTTTCTTGGCCTTACTGCCTAATCATGTCCTCCATAGGTCTCCTCCAAGAAATCCATGACTTTCACCATGGTATTGTGTGGGTGCGTGTGTGTAAAACAAAGTTGGATATGCCTATCTTATGGCATATTAGAGTAGCGTCTATGATTATTAAGATCTCCTCTCCACTTGTGTGTTATCCCACATTGGTTGTGAGGGTTGGCCCATGGCAACATATAAGTCCGAACATGCCATAGTAAGATAATCCTAATGCCAATGGGGCCAAGGAGTGGTGTCTCCTAATAACATAATGGTTGACTGGTTGCGAGGTGAGTATATTGTTGCTCAACCTTCCCATTCTCCTTTGTGGGACATGTGTGAGAAACAACAATGAGGTACACCTTTCTTGTGATGCCTTGTGGAATAGCTTCTACAACTATAAAATCTCTTCACTTGTGTGTTATTTAACACTGGTTGTGAGGGTTGGTACACGATAACATATAATTCCTAACATACCATGATCCTTATGCCAATGGTGGAAACCATAAGAGAGTGTTGTCTTACTAACATAATATTTGATTGGTTGTAGGGTGAATATGTTTGTTGCTTGGTTTTCCCTCCTCCTTTGTAAAAAGTGTTTTGTGGGTGTGGGTGTGAAACAATAGTCATATACACCTATCTCGTGGCATCTTGGAATAACTTATACAACTATAAAATTTCCTCTCCACTTGTGTACTATCCCACATTGGTTGCGAGGGCTAGTCTATGGCAACATATAAGTCCCAACATACCATGATCTTTATGCCAATTTGAGCAACGATAAGGGAGTGGTGTCTCGTGCTAACATAATGGTTGATTGGTTGCAGGGTTAATATGCTTGTTGCTTGGCCTCTCCTCCTTTGTGGGATGTGGGTGTGTGTGTGAAACCATAGTTGGATATGATTGTCTTGTGGCAATCTTGGATTTCTTCTCCTTCACTTGTGTGGTATCCCACATTGGTTGTGTGGGTTGGTCCGTGACAACATAGAAATCCCAACATACCACAATCCTTATGCCAATAGGGGAACCACAACAGAGTGGTGTTTCCTATTAACATAATGGTAGATTAGTTGCAGGGTGAGTATGCTTGTGCTCGACCTTCTCCTCCTTTGTGGGATATTTGATTCCCCTTTTCCTTTGTGGGATGTGTGGTGTGGGTGAATGTGTGTGACAACACTTGGATATGTCTATCTTGTGGTGTCTTGCGATAGCTTCTACAACTATAGAATCTCCTCTCCACTTGTGTGTTATCCCACATTGATTGTGAGGATTGGTCCTCGACAACATATAAGTCCCAACATACTATGATTCTTATGCCAAGGGGGGCTACCACAAGGGAGTGATGTCTCCTACTAACATAATGATTGTGTGGTTGCAAAGTGAGGATGCTTCTTGCTTGGGTTTCCCCTTCTCCTTTGTGGGACGAGTTATGTGTGTGTGTGTGTGAAACAACAATTTGATATGCATGTCTTGGATTCTTATGCCAAGGGGGGCTACCACAAGGGAGTGATGTCTCCTACTAACATAATGATTGTGTGGTTGCAAAGTGAGGATGCTTCTTGCTTGGGTTTCCCCTTCTCCTTTGTGGGACGAGTTATGTGTGTGTGTGTGTGAAACAACAATTTGATATGCATGTCTTGTGGTATCTAGGAATAGCTTCTACAACTATAAAAGCTCCTCTCCACTTGTGTGTTATCCCACATTGATTGTGAGGGTTAGTCGTTGACAACATATAAGTCCCAACATACCTAATCCTTATGCCAATGGGGGTAACTACAAGGAAGTGATGTCTCCTACTAACATAATGATTGATTGGTTGTGGGGTAAGGATGTTTATTGCTTGGTCTTCC
>CBVK0100745232.1:0-10981 GCA_900067695.1 Picea abies | reverse complement strand
CATTAGCCAATGAAATGCCACGTGTCACCATCTGATTCGACAACTATCAACCAACAAAAAATTGCCATGTCACTCCTGCCACATCATCGTACGGTCTATACGGCCCTGCCACGTCAGCCCATACGGACTGTACGGACGGTACAGTCAGCATCAAAATTTTTACCTGTCTGACTTGACGAACAGATTACAATATCTCTCGCTCTCGATGTCTGTTTGAGACAAAACAAGTTGCGTTGGGTTCACAACGACGAGGCATACGCTCTCGTCTGGTTTGAAGTGATTTTGAGCACTTTGAATTTTTGAGCAAAATTTGATCCCCTGATCACCAGCAATCACAGTTTCAGGTCCCGGGAAAAAAACTATTTTTTGGCACAAGGGAAGACCCAGGGTTCAATGCTTAACAACGCACCAACAAAAGCCCAAATATTGACCCTTTCGACAACATTTGCGAAGAAAGTGAAGTCTCACCCAAGGTAGAAGCAGGGAGGGTTACAAGATGCAAGTGTTTGTAACCAAGTTGGGACAAAGATCTATGATAAAATCATTTCACAGAATATTCTATTAACAATTAGAAGGTGACAAGAATTAGTTTCTTAACATCACAGAGCATAATCAAGGATAGATCAACGCAGTAACAACAAATGATTATATATCATGCGCACTTAGCTCTGAGTTAGATCTTGCATTCATTTACTCTTAACATAGATAAAATACTTAAACAACAACAGATCTATCTATTACACATCAAAGTCAAAGAACTAAGCACAACAATAATACAACACAAAGAAAGCCAAGAGACACCAGATATACATGGTTCACCCCAGTGTGGGGCTACACCCACCAACCGCTTCGCCTCTTTATTATTTGTTGAGATCTTACATTCAGTCACTCCTATGCACTAAGCCACAGAGTCGAGCTTCACACAAGCCTGGAGATATGTGCGCTAAGCACTAGATCCTCCTTCCAAAACTAGGTCAATGAACAAAGCCAAATCTCTATCGAGCACAAATCCTTAGTGCACATACATTCCTTTGCATAAAGAAACTCGAACTAATTGCACTTAACTACTTCTATAATACATTCTTCTTTATTTATACTCTTACAAACCCTTATAATAAGGCCTAAACATGGGAAAACCCCATGGGACGACATCCCATAGACCCATTACAAAACCCTAGAGGACCCTTTACTGGGTCCACATAACCCTAAAAAATACTGGGTCCACATAACCCTAAAAAATGGGTGAGATCCACAATCTCAACTTCGCCTGGGCACTCCTTCTTCGACCAACATGTTGAAGTCCAAAAGTGGGACAAATATGACCAAGTTTTCCCAAAACTTGGTCGAGGGCCAACATAATTCAAAGGGAGGATTATTTGGTAATGGCACATTAAATCAAGAAGATGACATGGGTTTCCATTTGGATCCCCTTTTATCCCCCTCTCTTGTGGAATCATAGCCCCCATCATTATCGTCCCTCTTGTATCTTAATCGATGATTATTATTTTTATCGATTATCTCAATGAGCGTACTATACAATTCGGCCCCCAACCATATTAATAAATATGGGTTCTTCACCCAAACATATCATATCACCAGCCTAATCACATTTATACAATTACATTATAATTTGTGGGGATTAAAACAGGGGATGTTACATCCTCTTTCCCTTATATATACATTGTCCTTGGTGCACAACACCGTACAAGTGTACACACATAAGACAATGCTAGGATCTCTAGCCTTTAATCAACAAATGGGTTCTCTGGCATAATATCACATATGGATTCCAACCAAAACATAAATACATAAAAACTTCAACACAAAAACCATAGATACATAGGCACTCTGGCCCAAAACCATACACAATGATTTCACATTTTATAATTCTGGCAGTAGTTTCAACCAACAATCTCTCTTTCCCTTCTATCTACACAACCCAAGGTAATGTACCCCCACAATCTCTCTTTCCCTTCTATCTACACAACCCAAGGTAATGTACCCCCTTCTATGCATTGTAGTCCCTCAGACATTACCGCCCCCCTTCAGGATCCAATGCACAACTAACTAGGAAGTATAAAATATGCAACTTTAGGAATATTAATTGCAAGAACTTTCACAATTTGTCGATACCCAAAATCAAGTAATTTTTCATACAACTATCACAAATCTTCTAGCTCTCTTCCTCTTAACTTTCATGACCCAAGGAATGTACCCCCTTTCCTAAAAGACGTCCCTTGGGATGTACCATTCTTTTATCAAGGATTTCAACATAGGTTGTTCAGGAATCTCTTTGTTGGGGACCCCAAGGATGTTATCTACCAGGAAAACTAACAGTAGCAAGCTTGTTGCTCTAGTGAAAACTATCACATAGGGAGTTCACTCTACAATTCTGACAACCTACATCTTCTACAATCCTGGCAAATTTCTTCTTCAACCTTCAACAACTCCTAACAATAGCTTAAAACTCCATTATTTGCTCCAAGCTCCAATATCTCCTTTTGATTTTATTCTTTTTTGGTACTTAATTTATGGTTCCATTTTTTAGTTATTCCTACAACAATCATTAAGAAAATATACTTTTTATGGTCATTATTATATAACAATTATATTATTCATAATATTTTTCAACTCCAAAATATAATCATACATTCAAATATTTGCAATCATAAACCAATACTTATATATATGGTTATCTCTATTTCACAAAGCTTTCATGGGAAATAATTCAACTCATTGTTCTTTCCTGACAAACCCTCATGATTTCAACCACAATGTCATATGCATTATTAAGTTGTCTCTTCCTTGTTATTCTCATGCTCTACGCTCAAGCATCCCCTTCTCTACTACACAGTCCCTCTAGTGATCCATCATTTTCCAAGGTGTTCTCATGCAAGGAGAGTGCCAACTTCCCAAAATATAGATATTGTGAATAAATAAGTTCACAAAATTTCTCTAAAAAATTGACACAAAAAAAAATGTCAATAATCCTGATTGGCACCAATATGTTTCATAATCATACACCATAATCCTCGATTACCACAAACGAGGTGTCGTAAAGTATTATTTTTGCTGAAGAAACAACATCAACGTATTGGGTTAAGGAGATTGATTTCATATCTAAGCAAAAAATCAGGTGGTAAGGCAGCACTAGGGTTTGGACAAAGACACTTTCAGAAATGGCCCTGAATTTGAGAGATGACTATAGACTTCAAGGTGCTCATAACTTCCCCACCTAGAAAGAGAGGGTTACAAAAATATTGGATACCTAATCCACATTGTTTCCTTTTTAGCTTCAATTCTTCCCAAGTTCTAACAATTTTAGCTACATCCTACTCAATCTTATCCTTATTTGTATCTATGATGTTTTCATTCTCTATATTTTCAGTGACTTTATCAAACTCATTTCCATTTCCCTTAAGTTCATTATTCTCCTTAGTGTTGTCATATATTATCCTAGTGTCTTCATGTAATTCATTTTCATCTAATTTAAAATTTGCATCAAATTTCTAGATTTAAGGAATAGTCGGAACATGCTCAAGGCCCTCTTGTTCATTGTCAATAGGTAATCCAAACAATGGATTATGTTGAAAAAGTATGAAATCATAATGTTGATGTTGGAGGAGACTTGATTCATCATATAACAATTGGTTGCGAATTTTAAACATATCAACCTTTCTAGGTGTGACTTGTAAGCAAGTGAGCACTGTAGCGAGAGTGCATTTGTTTATTGAAACTGTAGATGCATAAGTTGAGCTAAAATGTGAAGACCTATTTTATAACATCTTTAAAAATGTGAAAGAAACCTCTTTGAGAACCCCCTTATTCTATTTCTCAGGAGGGTTTTATGTACACAACTTCAAACAACAGTTTGTTTTCCTTGATATTTATTGTGCACTTTTCTATTTTTGTTTGACCTTGATTTTCTTTGTTAATTTATTGCATTTGTTGCAAATAAATTATTTTTATGGTGTTGTATGTGTATGTGATGTGTGCAAAGAGAAAGAAAACTCATCAGATGTCAAGATGACACACAAACAAAGGTCTTAAGAACCCCTTATTCAATTTTGAGCAAGTTTACTTGAGACAAAAAATCAATTTATTGAGTATGTTGTACCCCTTATAATTTCCAAAAACTCCTTATAATGCCAAGTGTAATTTTGCAAAAAAAGACATAAACCCAAAAAACAATTTGTGCAAGAACTCCTATAACTAAATTACAAAAAGTATACCACTTTATAACTCCTTTAAGTTTTATTGGAAAAAGTATGGGCCACCTTATAACTCCTTGGGTTCCCTTATAACACCAATTTACAAATTTAATAAAACCCCTTTATAACTCTTTATACATAATTTCAAAGTCTTAAGTAAAATGAACTCATATCTCATTGATAAAAATAAACTTGAACCTTATATATGTTTGAAAATTACACAAAGGAAAAAGAAAACCCCTTACCAAAGTATTTATTGCAACTGGCCTGAAGAAGTATTGGTTTCCAATACCCCAAAATGGTGAGAACTGACCTACTATAGAATACATGGTAGCCAAAAATCAATACCTCATAGTATTTACTTCGAAGTTCGAAAGAAGCATCAAAGGAATTACTCTTTCTAATAATCCAAATTTACCTCAAGCTTGTAAGGACAATTTTGTCGCATTATCCAACATATTAAGTGTGTGTTATGAGGCTTTTGGTAAAATATGGGTGAACTTTCTCGCTGTATACTTCTATAAGAGAAGTGATGGAGGGGGTGTATCAGAAGCTGTAGAAAAACTCAACGAACAACTTATTTGTAGATATGACAATATAAGCTACTGTCAATCAAATGACACATTTGAACTCTACAATTTTCCATATGCTTTACCATCTGTTGCAATAAAACGAAAACGACAATCCAAAATTTTTCTACGATTGTTGTTATAATAAATTTGTCCATTAGATATTTGGTTCTCAAACCTCTAATTACCATCCTCATTTTCTTGTGCCTGTGATTCATTGTAGAAATATCAAACGTCTTTGTCATCTCCTCGAGTGTGTTATTGGCGAACTTCTTAGACATGTAAATAAAGAACGCAAAACCTTGCATTTTCCCATCTCCTTATCAAACCCTAATGACCCCTCTTGAGTCATCATACTTTAGAAGTCATCATCATCATTGATCTTTCTGCCAATAACTTGTTGAGATTTGGAGGTTGACACCCTAGTCGACAAATGACAAACTATTATCCTATCTTTTATTTTCTTGCAGCATTAAATTTCATAGAAAAGGAGATTGAAGATTTGATTATGGGTAATAAAATTCAAGAATGCATTGATTCACATAACAAGATATTATATGCTCATCATGCAGATCAATGTAATACAACATTTCAACATGTTCTCCAAAATGGGGTTGAATTTGATACGTGGAGCGAGGCGATCGAGGCCCAACCTCAAATGATTTATCTACCCATCAATTATAATCCACATTACCATGCATTGATACGATCTTCAAGAGAGAATCTATAGACATGAATATAAAAACCTTCAACCTCTCTAATTTCGACAACATAATGCATAAATTGGTTAACAATTTCAAATAATAGGTTTTAGAAGTAGTCAATCATGAAGGCGATGAATGTTCTGAAACATGAGAGTTCACGCCCAGACAAAGGATCTCAAAATATTCTCAATGGGAGAAACTTTCTGAGGATCTATTTCAGAAAATGAAACTAGAAGGTGTTAGGCTAGATAGGGGCACATTTTTCTAGCATTCTTTATACATGTGCTAACTCGGAAGCTTTGGAACAAGGAATGGAATACAATTTTTTTAGATGTTTAGATGAGTATGTTGTAGAGAGCACGACATCACGTTAGCTCAAAGATATGTGATGATGTTGTGGGACAATATCATGAGTGATTTTTCTATGGATGGTTATTTAGGAGGTTTCCCGATCCTAAGGTTTTCAAACATGGGGCCTTTTCCTGACCTACTTTAGTCTTGAGTATTTAATTCTAACAACGATTTCCTTAAGTCAAGATTGTTCACAGCCTTACGTTTTGTATACATTTCCAGTAAGTGTTTATGGGAAAAATTCATTGATGATTAGTTGTCCTAATACACAAATTTTGGGTCCCAACAAGAAATTTCTTCAAGACTTTCTTCTCACAACAGTAAAAAAAAAAAGTGGATTGGTGAAAACAAAACCCTCAATTATTCAATAAAAAATTATTCAAAGATTATTTCTAAACAAAACCATATTTCATCTACAATAAATGTAATCCAGAAGCGAAGCTTTAAAAAACACGTAGTGGCAAGATTACTTTCTTCTTGCACATTTCTTTGTTTTCTCCAAAGAAAAACCAGAACATGAAATGTTATCTCACCATTAAATTTTACTATTCCAAAAGTCATATCCTTCTAATGATAGATGTTGAATGTAAATATTCAACACCTTCCAAAAATGGCTATCTTATAGACCGTGAATGCTCAAGGCCATTAGATCATAAACATGCTCTTATACCACATTATAAAAATACATAGCAAGACTGATAAACTATGAAAATCAAAAAGACTAAAATATGATGGAAAAGGCACCAATCCTTATCATTTCATATGTACATCAATGATACATTTATAATACATTTCAATATAACAACCTCACAACCATATCATAACTAAATGGTAAGACTAAAATATGATGGAAAATGCACCAATCCTTATCATTTCATGTGTACATCAATGATACATTTATAATACATTTCAATATAACAACCTCACAACCATATCATAACTAAATGGTATAATACATTTCAATATAACAACCTCACAACCATATCATAACTAAATGGTTGTTAATGTCTATTTGGGACATGATTATTTATAATATATCTCGATATCTTATTTTTGAGCTATCTGTCAAAATTTCATCTTTATATGGGATCCAGGTGGATAATTATGGTCTCCAAAAGTTTAGACTATTTTCTCATTTTGTCCCTCTAAACTACAAGTGTTTTCTCTTCCACCATGTATACTATTAGGTACCAAGATTCCAAATCTAGTTCCATGCTTCATTCTATGGTTGATGAGATTTCCACAGACTGTTCCTATTCCCTAAATTGACTTCTAGGTAATGAGTTATTCCCTTTGGAAGTAAATTGGTATCTAAATTATACAATGTATGATTTAGCTGTGACTTCGTGCTCATAATGGCTCATTGGAAATCTCTTTCTGAATTACTTCATTCTAGAAAAATAACATTTGTGTACCAGAGGTACAAACAATTATCTTGAGTGAAATTGTTGTTTATGGACTAAAAATGCCTCCACAAGTTAACCTTCAAAATCTGAAAATTTTCATAGAAATTGATTGATTTACCATTGTAATAGTCTATTAATCCAACCTATGATGACATTGGAAATCCGACTAACATAGCATGGTATGTGTTTGATGAGTCCATGTGCCATCCCTTAATATGGTCATGTCATCATCTATCATTCTCCTTCATCGACCATGGGACAAACCTTACGCAAGTATGTCCAGATATTATTTGTGGACTCTTCCCATTGGAATGGAAACTTAACCTTGAATTGTGACTTTCCTAAAGCTTGCAACCCACAAGCCTATGAGAAACACCTTCGCAGAGTTTCCACAAGCCTATGAGAAACACCTTCGCAGAGTTTCCCTGTGGCTTTTCAAGAAATCACACTCTCAGTTCTTCCTGACCACCACAGTCCACAAGCCTATTGACAAAACCTTCACAGACTTTTCCCCATGGAGTGTGATGACATCAGACTCATAGTTCTTCCCAAAATCTATAGCCCATAAGCATATCAACAAAACCTTCATGTACTTTTCCTCATAGAATTTCAAGTTAATAGGCTCACAGCTCTTCCTAAAATCTGCATCGCATAATATTATCAGCAAAAGCTTCATGGAATTTTACCTATCAAATGTCAAGTTAACATGCTCATGGCTCTTCCCAAAATATATAGATCGCAAGCCTATCAGTAAAACCTTCACGAACTTATTCTTGCAATATTCTCTCACGTGATTCTTCTCATGAGGCTTTCTCCATGAATCATATTATGAAAATAATTCTCTACATTCGATCTAGACCATCAATCTTCAAGATCAAAGTGATATCAACCGTCAGTTCATCAAACTATTCCAAACTTCGTCACACTTCCTTGATCCTGCAAATGAATGTTAGTTGTTATTTTTTAATGTCAAGATGATCTCGACCATTGATCCATCAAAATCTATTTCATTACCCTTTCCTTTGTATACCATGACACTGCGATCATGGACCTCATGAGTCCACATCACAGTGAGATCCATGTCATCAATGTACAAAAATTTTCAAAAATCCCGAAAATTATAAATTTTGAGAATTTTATAATTTCTCTAAAAATTATCTTTCGTGAACTTGGAATTTTTAACCAATCCAAAATTGATCTCAGTTGTTGATCACCAACTCTAATGTGGTCTAGGGCGTTGATTTTACAAACTCATTCACTGTTAAAACATAGAATTCGACCTTCCATACCAAATTCAACTTTGCAACTTTCATATCAATTCTCTTGATCATATCCTCAACCATTTTGAGTGTAATTTTGACTTGAATTTGTTCATAAATTTGGGGATTTCACTTTGTTTTCATAGTTTTTCCCAAATCCGTCACAGATCCAAAATATGTAACAATGAATTTTTCCAAATTCACATTTTTCTTGGCCCATACTGTTAGGAAATGAGGAACACATCCTCACTAAACCTAGTATAAGAGAGGAAGAAAGATTTAATAAAGAAAGTAAATGACAAAACAAACATACAGTAGACAAATATTTTACCTTGGAAACCCAAACAAGAAAACCAAAATTCCTTGAGAGTTTTTCTCTCTTGTTGTCTTAATCCTTTAGAATAAAAGGTTACATGCCTAACCTTGGTATACACCTAAGACACAATCAACATCATACCGAATAAAAGGTTACATGCCTAACCTTGGTATACACCTAAGACACAATCAAAATCATACCTTCTTTCTCTACACAAGAACAAACCTATAGCAAATTCGGCTTAAATCTACTTGACCAACAAAATCTAAAAGAATTTCTCTAAAGATTAGCTTTTATAACATTACAACGCGCCTTATTTATAAGATTTACAATAGGCAAAACCCTAAATAAATGTGCCCCAAAACGGTTACATATCCTCGTAGATCATTGGCTACAACTCCCATGAATATTGGGATTCTGTTAAAATTGAATCTAAGTTGGTCTACCAATCAATTACCAGTTGACCTCCATTCGGTCTTTAGTCGGTTTCCATGCGCTCACTTTTCGACCTATTGTCGGTTGACCTCTTCGACTTGCTGTCAATTTCTTTGAATTCAAATTTACCCACTTGAATCACCTAGAACTTCAACTTTCACTATCAATTGATCCACCTCGAATAGAATTTCACTGCAAAGAATATAGCAACCCAACATTCTCCCACTTGTTGGATCCACCTTGACTAGAATTTCACTGCAAAGAATATAGCAACCCAACATTCTCCCACTTGTTGTCTTGTTTGCTGAAATGGAGAGATTTCTAAATTTTTATTCACACAACCAGGGAAAAAATTCTCATTTCCTCTCTGCACTAAGAGAACTTCACAACACTCACTGACTTGGTCAAAGAGTCTTCTATGTTTTCGAACATGTCTACTTTCTCTAGCAGTACCTTGTTGCTTTCCACCATGTCTCTCACAAAATGGTATTGTACATCAATATGCTTAGTCTTGGAATGATAAGTTGGGTTCTTTTCATGAAATATTGTTCTTTAACTATCACAACTTATCTTCATAACTATATGCTCAAACCCTATTTCCGAACATAGCCTTCGCATCCATACTACTTCTTTGCTTCCATGAGTGGCTTCCATGTATTCAACTTTTCTTATTGACAAGGCTATGACTTCATGTCGCTTACTCATCCAGCTAGTTTCTCCACCGAACATATTGAACACATATCCACTAGTTGACCTTCGACGATCCAGATCTCCATCCCATTTTGCGTCGAAAAATACTTGTACATTTAATTCATTGTCACCTCTAGGTTTACCTTGGTATCATATAGCATAGTTTTTTGTGCCAAAAAAAAACCTGAGTACTCTCTTGAAAGTTGTCCAATGTTCCTTTCTAGGTGTCAACATGTATCTACTCAACACTCCCACTGCATGGGAATTGTCTGGTCGAGTGAATACCATTGCATAAATTATACTACCAACAACACCTACATAAGGAACACATGCCATGTCCTCTATTTCCTCCTATTCCTTTGGACACTGTTCAACAATTATACTTGCTCCCACTGGAATTGGCACCTTCATAGGTCTGCAATTATGCATGTTGAAATGTTTCAATACTGTTTCAATACAATTAATCTTGTTCAACCATATCTTTCTAGTTGCTCGATCCCTCTTGATCTCCATTCCCAAAAAGAATTTTGTTGCACCAATATCCTTCATGTCGAACTTGGAGGATAGTTGCTTCTTCACCTCCTTTATTGTGTTCATGCTATCTCCAATCAGAAAAATGTCGTCGACATACAATGCTATGTAAATGTGTTGAACCTGCATAGAATATATCTAGGTAAACAATAATACACACATTTGCAAAGAGAATCTGAGAAAGAAGAAGAAGGAGAGAAAAAATGAAAGAATTCTCATTAATCGTTGTGAATAATGAATAATTTACACATGATATACTTTGTATAGCTCAATGAGTGTGCACTGGAGGAGAACCAATGCACCATAGTGGTGGTCTAGAGTGATCTGGACACACACGAGTAGTTACGGGAGTGAAATTCCACCTAGTCTAGTCTACCAGGCAGTTACAGGAGTGAACTGCAACCTAGTTGAGTTAACTAGTCAACTAGTCTTCAGTTAACTGACTAAAGAGAGAGTAGTGAGGAGTTAACTTAGGAAATCAAGGGTAATGCACCAGTCTGGTGATGATC
>CBVK0100745231.1:0-10981 GCA_900067695.1 Picea abies | reverse complement strand
ACTTTTGACTTGTGGAGTACATGACTATTTTGGATGATCCATTGGGTGAAGGATTTAGGTGATCGGAACTTGACGGAGCTGGTGAAAAAGTTGGAAAATCTGAGTGGAAAAATAACACAAGGACAAGATGCATTGGGAAAAAATGAATGCAAATTAGCAGGTGATCTATGGTCAACCAAGCCTCATCAACTTTTGATATCGGGGGTTGGAAAAAATGGTTTTAGGTAGACCTCTTTTCGCCCCGATGTGCCTCTGAGGGTTCCACGTGTCCACGAATGAAACCACGACAGTTTTCCCCGACCTGCCTTCGCATAATTAAACTTCATCCTATTTCACCGCCCGATATGTGCCTTAGTTGTTGATCTGGGCCATTTCAAGATCTACGGTCTCCCGAGTCCTACCTTTCGCACCTCCACCATATGTGACCTTATCCCCCAAAATATCATGCTTCCATAGCGATGTATCTCTTCACTAAATTTCTGAGACTTGGATCCTATCTAAAAATTGTTATGGTGATAATAGGGTTGACATTTTTCCTTTAAAAAATTTAAACTTGTTGTCATACAACAAAGCCCAATCACCTGAATGAAAGGATTTTTTCTTAATAAATTCGTCGTGCCATTTATCCCTTTGATAATGAATGAGTGTGGTTCTATGAAGATCATCATGTGGCCTTACTGATCTCATCAAGTTCATTCAGTTGCATTACCCTCTATTTGTGTGCCTCATCTAGGTCCATTCCCAATTGCATGGTTGTTCTAAAGGTCTTTACTTGAAATTCTATGGGGAGCAAGACATGCTTCCCATACACCAATTCATAAGGGGTATGATTTGTGGTGTTTCTCAAGGATGTTCGGTAAGCCTATAAGGCTTCAAGAAACCTATCAGCCCAGTCTTTATGGTGCAGTTGAATTGTTTTCGTGAGAATGTCTTCTATCCCCTTATTGGTTGACTCCACCTGTCCATTTTCTTGGGGGTGGTAAGGTGTATATTTTTGGTTGACTCCACCTGTCCATTTTCTTGGGGGTGGTAAGGTGTATATTTTTGGTGCTTGATATGATATTGTTTTGTGATGGCTTTGAAAAAATTAGAAGTAAATTGGGTCCCTTGGTCTGTCACTATCTC
This sequence comes from Picea abies, assembly GCA_900067695.1. NCBI lineage: Eukaryota > Viridiplantae > Streptophyta > Pinopsida > Pinales > Pinaceae > Picea > Picea abies. The sequence goes on along the minus strand of CBVK0100745231.1, from coordinate 9,856 downwards.
TCTAGGCACACCAAAACAGGTAAATATTTCTTCAAATAAAAAATCAACAACGGATTGTTAATTGGCATAATACAAAGATTTAGGCTCTACCCATTTTGTCACATAATCTGTACAAACCAATATGTACCTTTTCCTTCTAGACATGGGGTTGATTGGTCGTACAAAATCTAATGCCCATTTTTCAAAAGGTCTGATTACTACTTGTGTTTGAAGAGACATCTCATCAACCGAAGTTGGCCTCCCCATCCTTTTGCAATCATCACAATTGGCCACATACTTCTTTGCATATTTAAAAATGGTTGGCCAATAATAGCCCGACTGTAATATTTTGTATGATGTCCTTTTGTCAGAAAAATGCCCACCACATGGCCCATCATGGCAGGGTTTAATAATGTCACACATTTCATCTTCTCGTACACATCTTCTAATCACCAAATCAGGACCAGTGTGGTATAAACAATCATCATGCCACATGTAATTAGCACTTAGCTAAATAATTATTTGTTTTTCTTGAGAGGATATATTTTGAGGTAATTTTCTTGTTACTAGATAATTAGCCACATTTGCATACCAAGGAATGTAAGTAGAGATAGAAAACAAATTTTCGTCAGGAAAATTATCATTAACTAGTGTATTCTCCCATGTATGAATAAGTCTGGACAGAAAATCATCAACAAGATTATCTCTCTCGGGTCTATCTATAATAGTAATGTTGAATTCTTGTAACAGTAACAACCATCTCATACCTCTAGCATTTGTGACAGGTTTATTCATTAAAAATCTAATGGCTGAGTGATCAGTGTGTACAAAGACTTCATACTAAGTTATATAATGTCGAAATTTGTTAATGGCATGCAATATTGCCATAAATTCTTTTTCAGTAACCGTATAGTTTATCTCATTAGGAGAGAGGTTTTTTTTGACAAAATAGATAGCATAGGGAACTTGATTTTCTCTTTGGCCCAAAACAACACCCAGAGCTATATCTGAGGCATCAACATTAATGTGAAAGGGGAGGGACCAATTTGTCCCTCTTAAAATAGGAGCAGTTGAAAGATTTGGTTTTAAAATTTCAAAAGCATATTGACATTGAGAATCCCAATGGAATTCAACATCCTTTGCTAAGAATTTGAATAATGGGGTAGCTAGGTTTGTGAAATTTTGAATAAATCTTCTATAATATCTAGCATGCCCTAAGAAGTTTCTAACTTCGTTTTGGGAACTAGGGGTTTTGATTTGAGAAATGATTTCAATTTTAGAAGGATCTACCCTTATTCCAATACCATAAATATGATGGCCTAAGACAATCCCCTCAGTGAACATCATTTTGGATTTTTCATCGCTAATGGAAAGGTTAGTTTCTTTACATATGATCAACACTTACTTTATGTTGTCTAAGGCTTGTTGAAAATCATCCCCATATACTATGAAGTCATCCATATAGAATTCCACACAATCATGGGTTAAATCAAAAAATATGGCCAAGACATCCCATTGACAAGTGGTAGGAGAATTACATAAACAAAAGGGAAGACCCTATAAGCATAAGTACCCCAAGGGAAAGTAAAAGTGGTCTTCTCCTTATCTTCTAGTGCAATTTAGATCTGGGTATAACCATTGAACCCATACAAAAAGGAAAAGTAATTTTTCCGAGACAAATTGTCAACACTTGATCTATAAAAGGTAAAAGAAAATAGTCTCTAAAGATAGTCTTAGATCAATCTAACCAAACCTCTCCATGTACATGTATAGAGAGATAGGATTAATTTTAGACACAATTTGGTGTATTCTTGATTTCAAGAACATTAATATATTAAGTGTGGCTTACGCTAAGACAATACCCTTAATTGAACTCGCCAACCATTATTTTTTGTTGTGAAACTAATTAGGAAAGCTAAAAGAGTGGGGACAAAAATGCATGTCATCTCTGATTAATGTGATGAACATGATAAGGCGTGAATCCAACATGTTTCTCACTTATTGATTCTAAGTGTGTGTAGGTCATATTTGATGTACTTAGAGAGAATTGTATTGGTCATACAATATGATTGTCGTAGCTCAATTAATTGTTTACAAATAGTTGAGATCATTGCTTATAAACAACTCATAGTTGTGGCTCAATTCATTGTTCATAAATAGTTAAATTTGTTGCTCAAATTCACATAAGAAAAATGGTTGGATGATTTAAAAATGGTTGAGTAAAGTTTATTATATATTTTTTTTATTATTTTATATTATTTTATATATGATCAATATGTAGTATTGTTTTGTTTTTTGGATTTTTTTTTTTTGGTTGAGATGTGTTACATTAGCTTTATGCATGTGAGAGTCACTATAGCTTAGTTCCTTCTTCAAACATAACTCAGTTTTAATAATAATTCATACAAGAAAAGTTGTTTGATGATTTTGAAATTGGATAGGTATGTGTATAGTATTTTTTTATATTTTTATTAAAATATTAATATTAGTAATCTAATTTTAATGTCATGGCCAAGAAAGATATGGAATTGGTAGGACAAGGGATCCCTTCTACCCATCATACCCTACCCGCTCTCGATTTGAACTTCTGACATATAGTATTATTTTGTTTTTTTAATTGTTTTTAGTTAATTTTTTAATAAGCATGTACCACATGTACATTATGTGACAACATCTATGTTATATTGGACTATAAAGTGTCTCTAAACTGAATAAAAACTAAAGAAAATTAGAAAAGTTCTTTGATAATGTTTTTTAAACATATAAACAAAATGTTAAAACCATTAATGAACAATGTTGATCTTAGTGAATGATAATCATCATTATCATAATCTCAACCATTTTTCCCTTTGGAAATAACTATTCAGTAAACTACTCTATATTTCCTTTGTGATGGTATCCAATGTACGTAAACTTAGTGTACCCAACTATATAGAAATCAAACCAAAAACATGCATAGTTTTATTGATCACTGAAAACATCTTGACAATAAAAATGACTATATTTATCATTGAAAACATATTAATAACAAGAATGGTTATGTTGATCACTCAAAACATGTTGAAAACAAGAAAACAAACCAATTGATGTAACCCTCAAAACTATCATAAATATCAATTTAAATGGATCAGTGAAAACATCTTGAAAACAAGAAAACCAACCAATTGATGTAACCCTCAAAACTATCATAAATATCAACTTAAATAATTATCATAAATAAATTCAATTACCTGCTTGATAAATCTGGGTTGTTAGACTTTTTTTTTTATTGCTTTGGATATCTAAGGGAGTGGGCTGAGCAATCTTTCCTCTCTAGTTATTTTTCCGGCAAGTGATGATGCAGTTTAAAATTTCTGGTAGATCTAGAATTCTGATCGATTTTTTGAGCATCTAGGCTAGTTTAAAATTGGGCAAAACCCCTCGAATAAAGCTCTAAAATACATGAAACTTTGATCCATACCAAACTCAGACTACCCCTAAAAATCTTCTAACGAGATATAAACACATTGCTCCCTAGATTTAGACACATTGCTCCTTAGTTAACTTACTCCATATCGAATTCGAGGTGGTACTTCGATTTCAAGATATTGTTTACGAGCTGTGCAGTACAGAACTCTATCGTCGTATCCATCAATAACAAGACTAATGCAGGACAAACCACAATCTGAACTTTACACCCGTCCCGTCTAGTTTTGGCGTAAATATCTCGTCTACTTTACAGCCACGGCCCACGGGTCCCTGACCAGAACATTTAATCAGCACTGTCAAATCAATCGAATCGTGCACTCGCAACTACCACTTAACTAATCTCAATAGAAATGGTATTGGATACGTACTGCGTTCCACTCCAGCTGCACTGCGTTTTAAATATTATTCACTTTAATGTTGTCATTCAGTCGCTCTCGTGACTGACTGAAAGCTGGTGGAAATCGATGGTTCTAAACGGATGAAATTAGACTGTCAAATTACCATTTGTTGATTTGTAATGAGTTAGTTTGGTCGTCAAAATTTACTATCATTGAGAACTGTCAGATTGATAAATGACATTGATTGCAAATTCTACGCTGTTTCCGCCAATCTGAGTGACAACGAGGGAACACTACGCAACAATTATACGGGCCATACTTAACCTACCAACCTGACATGAACATATAATATCGAATTTGGAATCATAAATGCTTTGTTAGCACGTTCCATGGCCACGAGGTCCGCATGGTTGGCGTTCACATTTATGGCGAGGGAGGCAATTGGCAGTTGATTGGTAGCTGGTACAGAAAGAGTAAAGTGGCTGGTACAGTATACTGTCCCATAATCTGATTTATGTGTCCCCTCTTCATCAATCAATAAAAAACAATAAAAAGACGATTCTTTGTTAGTAGTTGCAGGTTCAGGATTGACGGCCAGCAATATACAGCAGCAATATACAGCATACTAAGAAGCATTTAATGTTTCCTGGTATATACATCACCAGATATACTTCGGTATATATATCAAAGTGTACATCACTAGATATACTTCGGTATATATATCAAAGTAATCTGATATACTTCGGTATATATATCAAAGTGTACATCACCAGATATACTTTGGTATATATATCAAAGTAATCTGATATACTCTGGTATATATATCAAAGTGATCTGATTGAGTCTATACCACTAGTCACAGTATTGAATGCTAAGTAGCAAGCTATTTATTGTTTTTAGAGGATTGATCTTCTTTTGAAAACCTAAATTTTTGCCAGGGAGTGAAGTAGTCTAAACATTCTAGGTTTGGATTATTTTCTGGACATTTTTTCTGTTTAATTTTACCATATATTAGGTGAGAAAGTATTGGATTTACAGATTTGAGTGGCTAAGTCTGTATAATCGAAGTGTCCAAGAATTTTTCAAGATTTTTTTAATAAGCCAAGGTCAAATCCATTTATACATTCAGAAATGCAATATAAATAACATAAAATTGTGATTTCTTCCAGATTTATATGACAACCACAAAAAGACCAAAACTTAAAACAATTAAACAACTCTTAAAAAACATAAAAAATAAATAAAATAAAACTCATTTACCATATACAATTTTAAAGTGAAAGTCTATGCAATTTTGAAAAGTAGCAAATAAAATCCAACACAACCAATTGCAATTCCTATTGGCTAACCTTTGGTCACGATATAAGTTCCACGATCTAAGTTCCAACATCTAGGATTTAAGTATTTCATTGAAACCCTCCATTTCAAATAATTTGAAAAAGTGGATACAACTACTTGCATTTAGATAGACGAGGGTCGTTCAGAGGATAGAGTAATGCATCTCTATGATGTGATTGCAGAACCCCTTATCAACAAATTTAAGGCTCTTTATTTTGGTTGAATGCATGTTGCTTGTCAAGCAAGCTATTGACTTCTTTATCTTTTTTTATTTATTATTACATACGATATAAGTAGAGGAACGTGCTTCGATTGTTATGGACAAGATTTTTATAATTTTTATATTGAGGTATGGGATGAAAGTGAGTGTTTTTGTTAGTTATTACATTGTTATAATAAATGTTTGTTAAATGTTTTATTTTTTAGGTTTTTTTGACAGGAATATGACGATGTAAATCTTGATGTAAAGGTATATATGGATTCAGCATGTTGAAAAATCCCTCAGGTTTTAGATTATACAAACTTAGCCACTCAAATCTACAGATCCAATAATATCTAGCATTGATGTTGCAGCAATTGGCCTGCTATGCAATATTGAATGTTGCACCGGCTGGATTATAGGTCGTTGGATATGAATTGCTTTCAAATCATTGTCTATAATCCACTTGTTGTAGAGGCTTGATATTACTGGCCATAATATTAACATACTTTTTTATGTGTAAATGAGAATGTCAAAGTGAATTTGGGAACAAAGTATAGATATATATGACGAAAAAAAATGAGTTATGATGAGGGGATGGACATGTCTCTAAAAAGAAGGAAATTTAGGATGAAACACTAGATGAGGAAAGAAATAGTTTGTGCTATTTTCAACATATATAAAACATGAGTTGATTGTGAAATCATTAATCTTGTACAACTTTATTTAGAAAGATTGAATTTGAGATGAACATATACTAAAAGAGATGAATAAAAAAAAGTTCCGTGAGACAGCGCGATTGGTAAGACAGTACCTTTCTCCAAGTGTTGGGAGGTCTTGAGGTCAAACCCTGCTGAGTCAGACGAATTATGTAATGGCTGCTATGTAAAATGTTTATATACCAATGAATATAAACGAGAAACTTTCCCGTAGAAAAAAAAGAGATGAATAAAAAATAATAAAATAATAATGTACTATTTTCAACATATATGAAGCATGAATTAATCTCGTACAAGTTTATGCATGAAATCATTGAGCTCATCCTCAACCTCCTCATAATAATAAAGGTTTCATATTCCATTACATAGAGGTCTCGACTACAACACAATAATGTGGAAAAAGATAATGCTAATTCTATTTTAAATTTATTCATTGTAAATAAAAAAGGTTATTTTCTTATTTTATTTTATATATATTTTTAATAATTTATTCCATAAATATTATTAGTTATGTTTTTTTTTAGATTTTCATAAATGAATTTATAATTTATGTTTTTTATTTGAATAAATAAATTATAATATTTATATAAGAATATTAGAATTCATGATTATGGTAGATGGAAAAATCTTCTAATAAAAATAAATAAATATCTATAACTTTTGTAATAATTTAAAAATATAAACATAAATATATATAAATTTTAGAATTATTAAAATTTTCTATAATGTAAATTGAAATTAAATCCACATATTTTAAAGTTTTAGAAGGGTTAAAAAATCAAGAAATGAATACAAATATGAGTAAAATGATATACAAAATTTGATGTTTAATGTATAAAACAAATGAAAACAAAAGAAGATTTCTATGTTATAGAAATAATTGTAAGACATATAAGTGAAGAAAAATTTTATATTATAAAAAATATTTTAAAATTATAAATTTTAAGTCCCTAGATGTAAAACAATTGGTGATGGAGTGTACTATTAAGGCACTTTGTTATGTGAAGTCATATATTCAAACAAACAAAAAAATGTCATACAAAAACTTGGTGTATGGCTTGGAACCTTAAAATTAGATTATATATATATATATATATATGTTTATTTTATTATATAAAATAGGAATATAAAAAAATTAATATTTAATTTTTTAACTATAATATTAATAATTAAAAGAATTTTTGTCCAATAATTTAATTTGTATCCTATGTTGCATAAGTAATACACATAACTAGCCATAATCTAAATGTATTATGAATGTGTCATGTTCCAATATTTTAGATGCCCCGCAATTTACATTCACATAAATTAATAACCTCTCAATTTACATTCACATAAATTAATAACTTCTCAATTTTATGTTAAAAAATTTATGAATATATAAAACTACTAAATGGACAGAGTTTATATGTGGTTAATATGTACATATTAAACAAATTAATGTTTAACTCAATAACAAACACAATCAACTTAATAATAAACAAATAGAAATATGTTTTGTTTATGCCAAATTCCTTTTAAAGGTATAGTTAAATATTAGTTAATTGATATTTACAATTTTAAAAAAAAATTAATTAAAAAGGTATTTAAAAGAGATTTTGATTAATCAAAATTATTACATAAGAAAAGAAATTCATAAAAAACTACATGGAAATAATTTTTCTTGTATTTGAATTTTGCACTTTGTACCGTAAAAGCTCTTCACCCATACATTAAACACACTTTGTTCTTATATCAATATTTAAAGTTTCAATTTTTCCTTATTCTTTATCATTTATCACTTTCTTTTCATAAACTAACTCTTATTTAATATATATTAAATAGAATTTAAGTTATCACAGAAAAGTTAGAAAAGAAAAAAAAAAACTATTAAATATTTAAAATTATTATTATTATATAAGAGTTGATTAAGGAAAATAAATGATAATTAAGTAATTTTTAGAATATTAAATTTAAAAGTTACAATTTTAATTATAATGTTTAAAAATAATTAAAATCATTGAAATTGAAATATTTAATAATAATAAAAAATAAATAATATGTTTTTTTTTCTCATTTAAATAAAATAATTAAATAGTATCTTAAAATTCATATTGGATTGGGCTGACATGAAAAGATAAACTCCAATATTTACGAAATGGCTAGGAAACATGAAATGTTGCTGCTACATGAACTCTTTGGAGTAAAATTCTAAACCTTCCAATGAAATGTTGTGAAGGCACTACAAAAATTATTTGGAAGAAAATTCTAAACCTTCCTTCATGCTCAAGGATCAATAAAATAAAGTTTTTTTTGTCGAGAATCTAATTTAAATTTAATATTATATGATAGTGAAGTTTTAGGGGAAAAAATTAATAGAAATTGGTCACTAAATTTTATTATATATAATTTTAATATATTTTACATCACCATTTTAATATAATGTATAAAAATTTATGTTTTATAAACTTTTATGTATATATAAGAAGTTATACTATGATATCAGTGATAAAGTTTATTGGGTATATTATAATTTAAGTTATTTTTAACATAGATGATCTCCTCCACGTTGTAGAGTTCATGGAATATATCATATTTTAATTTTAAGTTATTTATATTATAGTTTAGAATTCTCATTATATTACATTGCTTCTTCATGTTGAGAGAGTTCATGGGATATATCATACTTATTTTTAAGTTCTTTTTAATATACTTTAGAATTTTCATTATATTACATTGCTTCAGGTTGAGAAGAGGTTTTCAGTAATATGTGTGAATTAGATGTTATGAGAGTTTATAGCATTATTTATGAAAGAATTCTAGTAAAGGTAGTAAAGGTATGTGTATCATTTGCATACATCTATATATATTGGTATCATTTTTTTATTTAAGGGATTTTTAAGCATTTTTTTTTATAGATTATATTTGAAATGTTTTAAGAAAAATATAATAAGCAATGTAGATTTTTCTTTAGGTAACATAGATGTATATTTTGTGTTGGTTAATATTCGATAAATTTTGTCTAATTGATGTGCCTTATTTATATTAATTTATTTTTAATTTCATTTTGATCTATGTGCTTAAGGTTGACATTAAGTCATCATTTTATGGGATAGTTGTAGCATCTACAACATTACAAAATTTCATTGATAAACTTGTTTGATTGTTAACAAATACCTTGTTATTGTTGAATATTTTCCATAATACAAAAGTTCTAGTGCTAAGGAAAAATAAGAATTCTCGAAATTAGATAAGTCTTTGTAGAATGTGAAATATCCACTAACAAAAAAAATTGAAAATAAGACACTTCCATGGAAATTGGTGTGAGTGAATAGAAGGACAACTGAAAAAGCACAAAAAAGTACATTTTAAAGACCAAGTAATATGGACGACCAAGTATTCTCAAAAGGTTCTCTCTTATCTTCTTCATAAATACAAAGTAAGAGAGGAATTATGAGGAGTGTTTTTATGAAAAAAAAAATGAAATGCAAGTATAATAAGAATTCTTGAAAGGCTTTTTGTTATCTTCCTCATAAATATAAAGTAAGAGAGGAATTATGATGAGTGTTTTTATGAAAAAAAAAAGGATGAAATGCAAGTATAACAAGGTTGTGTGGCAACGTAGTCCCTGCCAACAAAGTTAGAAAGCAAATTGTGGAAAATGGGGTCAAATTGTAAATGACTGAAGTGTTCAGTGCAAAATGTATATCGCGGAAATGTTGTGTACAACATGTATATCACAAAACATGGGGAAAAAGTAAATGACGCTTGGCATGTAGAGCACCATTTATTTTTTGAAGGTATATAACAAACATTTATTTTTTGAAAGTATATAA
>CBVK0100745230.1:0-10981 GCA_900067695.1 Picea abies | reverse complement strand
AAATACATTTGTTGGGAAGTGTGGTTAGCAAGGAATGAAGCCACTTTCAATAACTGTTTGCGGCCACCCACAGTCGTGGCTGCCAAAGCCAAAGCACTGCTCTTGGAAACTCTAGAGAATTGGCGTCACAAGACAAATAGCATTCTCCTCCCATAAGAGATATGTTGGCTTGGTGTGCCTTTGAAGAGAGTAAGTAACAAAAAGAACACCCCTCGGCCTTGTCCCAACCCAGAGTAGGGGCTTCAGACCCCTGAACAGGACTTTCAAAAGTGGTGGAAGACTCAGGGCAAAGCTACAATATTCTTTGACGGAGCTTCCAAAGGAAACCCAAGGACATCAGGAGCAGGGGAGGTAATCTACTTCCCGGACGGTCAAAGCAAAGACAACTTCAACTGGGGCTTGGGACAGAGCACTAATAATCAGGCAGAAACTTTAGGACTACTCAAAGATTGCCAGCTCGCTCAAGGGAACGGTGAAAAAGACATTCAAGTTTTCGGGGATTCGGAAATCCTGATAAAAATCCTAAATACAGATGACTACTTCAACAACCCGGTGCTCAACAAGACTCTGCAGAGACTCCGTAAAGTAATGCAGAACTTCACCTCCATCTCCTTCTACCACATCCTCCAAAATCTAAACAATGAAGTTGACGAAAGGGCAAATATGGGATGCCTATTAGCCCAAGAAGAGTTGTCAAAGAACACTGAAATACCCGTTTGGTACCCTATTCCATAAGAAAGAAATCTCCCTACTATGTAAGATCATGTTAAAGGTCCACCCGGTTTTTTACGGGAAAGAAATTGTAATAGGGGTTGATTAGGCTCCGGCCCAACCTATTATCCTCAAATAAAAAATAATTGTTTATGTTAAAAAAAAAATTGTATTGGGAAAGGAAGATATGTACATTTCCATCATGTAAACCTTACACTTTATCTTACCATGGCATCAAAGGAAATTGATAAAATTTCATTCAATTTAAGGCCATCTCTTGGAATGTTTTCTGTCCTCGTGGTTAGGGATCAATGATGGGGCTTTGGGAGAGAAATGGCATTATCATTATAAAGATTTCTCTCAAGTTTAACATATTCTCTTCAGTTAGAGAGTAATTCCTTCTCAAGGGACAAGTTGATAAGCTTTTCTTCATCCTCCTCGAATCTCAAGCATCGATCTCATCCAACTCTGATTCACTGTATTAACACAATACAACCACAATCACAACTATGATTGCATTGCCATCATAAAGCTTACCTTCTCTTAAAATTTTCACATTCTTTTTAAGTAGAGACTAATATCATTATTCCTCAATGGACATGTTGACGGGTTTTTCTTCATCCCTCCCAAATATTGAGCATCGATCTCATTCAATCATGGTTCACCATATCAACATAATACATCACAATCACAACTATAAGAAGATTCTACAAGTCTATGACATGTCATGCAGAGACTCTGCAACAACAAATGGAACAAAACATGCATACCAGTGACAACAATGGGGAAAACATTATTCTCAAGAGGTTCATTACAAAGTTTGACTGCAAGCATACAAAGACAACTATGATGATGATGGCATGACTGACAAAAAAAGGTGATGATGTAACAAATGCAAATGGTAAAAGAATGAGAATTAAGTAGATAGATAGCAAACGCAGTGTTAATTTAACATGTATGAGAAATTTTTGTGGGATGGAATACCTCATTATGAGGAGGTTGACCTCATCACCTCATGTTCACTCAGTGCCTTTTATTTACTACACAATATCGTCATTCAATCATGTTTTGCTATTACTTGCCCATGACCACATGATTCACTATTTTGTAGAGTGAAAAATTGAAGCAAGGAGGGCGATTAAAATGGTGGAGTGGAAGTTGAGCATATTAAGTATGGATAACATGGGGAGATCTAGTCCTTAAGATCGAATGCAAATCAATGAAGGGGAGTGGATACATTCTTCGATGAGGACCACAAGAAAACAACATGTGTAGGCTTAGTCCTGAATCAAGCCCATCGTAAGTGCTAGAACATTGTATAGTTTAGAAAGATATCACCGTGTCCAAATCAATCATCGATGCAGCACAGTGCACACATATTTAAATGAGATTAGACTACACAACAAGAAGGTGGGAAAGATTAAAGGATATTACTTATCAAATGTAAGGAGTGAATGTTGGTTGATTTTACTTCATTAATGTTGCAACATTTAAGATGATCATCCAAATTCCTAAGGGTTAATGCATGGCATGGTGGTAGTGGAAAATGGTAGGCAATGGGGTCAAAGGTTTGGGACAATCGATGACATGAGACATTTTCTACATTAAATAGGTACTTACCCTTGGCCTCGAGGCTAAACTCTTATAAACAAAATGACATTCCATTATGAATCTACCTATCAAATTTATGGCTCAACGAATTATAAAGAAAAAAAAAACTTTTTTATTTTTTTAACTGTAAAAAAATTCAAAGTTGAAAAGAACATACAACACAACAAAAATTTCAAGTTTGTGCTTGATTGTTTCGCAAAGTGCAAAATTGAATCAAGGAGGGTAATGAAAATGATGTAGTGGGAAGTTGAGCACTTTGGATAGAATGGGGAGATCTAGTCCTTCAAGTCAGTCCAAATCAACAGTGAGGAGTGTAATGTGTTCTTGGGTGAGAAAAAATAGCATGTCAAGATTTCTTCATGAAACTATCCCACCATAATTGTTGTATGAGGAAAGCAAAATTGACATGCTTCTTCATGAAGTTATCTCACCATAATTGCTAACAACAACATGCACTTTAGCAAGATATGGCAAAACCTAAATCTATCACTCAGTGTAAAACAATGGGCATGGAATTAAATGAGATTGAGATGGTATAGTGAATGGGTAGGAGAAAATAAAGGATATTGTGTATTCAATGTACAAAAGGAACGATTTGCTAAGAACACCTCATTAATTCTCTTGACTCCCAAGGGTTAATACATGGCACAATGGCAGTGGAAAAGGGCAAGGCATGAAACCAAAGCTCCAACACTGACATGTGACATCACCATTAAATATCTACTTACACCTAGCCTAGAGGTTGAACCTCTCATAAACAAAAATGGCACACGACTCCATGATTAAAAAGACATCAAGACTTACAATTTCATGTTCTATTTAACTAAAAAAAATTGGTTAAAATTGAAAAGAATGTCCCACAAGAAAAAAAAAAATCAAGGCTATCTACTATAAATGTCATATTCCCTGATACACTCTCTAGGATGGTCATTGATTTCCAAGTCATAATAACAATATGTAATTAACTAACCAACTATGGGCAAAAGTCTACATGAATTGTTTGGTGTCTTTAAAAGTTGCATGAACTTGGTTGATAAAAGAGCCAAACATTTTGGTTGAATTCATGTTTTCTTGAGCAAAAGGTATGCTCAAATTGATTTTGTTTTATGTTGATAAGTTCAATTATAAGTCATATATGTTTCACAAACTTTGGGGTTGAAGAAGGCCTAGCTGGTTTCAATAATATGTTAGTGGTTTACTTTTCATTTCAAATAGTCAGTGTTTAAAGTTCAATGTAAGCTTGGGTCCAGGTTCAAACTATGCAAAATTTCAAACTATTGATGGCATGAGATTTCTTTTTAAGATTGCAATAGAGAAAGGCATTTAGTGGTTACAGGTCTCTGGAGACACTTCTTTGGTCCTTAATTGGATAAAGGGTGAGCTACATATTCAAAATGTTAGTCTAAACCCTTTAGTACACTAGTTGAAAGAGGCATTTGCTCTTTTCGTTCAAGTAACATACTCTCATGTTTTTCAAGAGCTAAGTACATAGGTAGATGCCCTTTACAAGGAGGCTTAGCAAATGGAGGCAGAGGTTTATTATTGGAGGAATCATTGAAGTCGGATTATTTAGGTTATTTTATGTACATATTATAAAGATTTTTCACTCTCAAAAGGGTCGTAGATACTAGTGTCATTTACCTTACGTATGAGATGTAAAGGGTTATAAGGACTTTGTGTTTTGTTTGGCACCGTTGAACAGATTTGTTTGTGGTTTAATATTGAGAACATATTGAGATCATTTTTGAACATATAGGTTTATTTGTTTCTTTAGGATTATGATTATGGTTAGGGTACCTAATGATATGCATGTGCATTATTTTATAGAAACTATATAAAATCCTTAGGAATTTGAATATTTTTACAAAACTATCACTAAAAATTTACATTTTGCATATTAAGAATTAGTAATATTAGCCCACGTTTCTACATTTTAATATAAATTTCCATCCTTAAAATCATCCATGGTTGCATGTTGTGAAATTTTTTTCAAAACATGTTTTGAATATTAATACAAAAACAACATACATGGTCATCCATGGTTGCATGTTGTGAAATTTGTTTCAAAACATGTTTTGAATATCAATACAAAAACAACATACATGGAAAGGAAAAAAAAGCCACTAATGAAATCACATATTAACTCTTAGTTTGAACATACGTAGACATTTTATAAGGAGTGTCTTGCTCTACTATTTCTATAATAATGGAGATTGGTCACACAGAGAAGAGGGTTATTCAATAACAAAGGATATGTTTAGTGTATAATAATTATCACGATAACCAACAAATAGTTAAGGTTAAAATGTAATCAAATTATAAAGATTGATGGTTTAACTTATTGTTATCCATCACAATATAAATTGAAATAAAATATTCTTTCTTTTATCATTTAAAAAAAAAACATTTTGTTAATATTATAGGTTTCTTTTACCAACCACATATGATTAACATTGACAATTTTTAAGAATAAATGTGGAATGGACAAAGAAAAGTTTTAGATGTTGCTAAATACTTTTATAAGTAAATCTATTGAGATAGTAATGTGTTAATACCAACCTAATCACTGTCATCAACAAATGTGAATATGCAAAAAAGCTCCCACTTCCCCTTCTCCTAATTTGAATCAGACATTTGGTTACAATAGCTTCAGATAAAACATAATCTTCTATTTAAAGGCACCGAACAAACCACTTCCCCTTTTCCTAATTTGAATAAGACATTTAGTAAAAATAATTTCAGATGAGATATAATCTTGTATTTAAGACAACAATTGCCAAGCACAAGACATCATTATAAAAAGGAGAAAAATACTAAAACCAAGTTGAAAGAAGATCAACATCCTCATAATAAAATCAAGTGCCTATAAAGGTGAAATTTAAGGTATTGATACTAACAAACTTTAAATTTTCAAACTAAACTATTTGATTCTCATAGATTGCTTCAAGGTAATTATTTTATTGAGTTATCAAGTGCCTACAAAGGTGAAATTTAAGGTATAGATATAAAATATAATCCACCAACAAACTTGCTCCAAAGATTTTCAAACTAAACTATTTGATTCCCCTAAATTGTTTCAAGGTAATTATTTTATTGAGTTTATTTATTTGTGATTTACTTGTTAGAAGGCTCAGAATTAATGCACAAAAGATTCAAAATTGATGGCACAAAAAATGTGGATACAAATATGAACTCTACTTTTTTCATTAATCTTTAATTGTCTAATAAATCACCATGAAAATGATCAACTAATGTCTAAATTTTATTAAACTTATGGGAATTTCTTATTATATCATAAATCACCATGAAAATGATACTTTATATTTAACTTTTATTAAACCTATAATATGGAATTCAATGGATCTTACAAAATTTATTTAAAGGTTTTTCCATAGTGATTTTCTCTCTTTAGGGGTTAGGGTGATAGTATGTGTTTTCTGGGTGGTTTGTGGTTAACTTGAAGAGGGGCTTTATACAATTAAATAAAAGTCTGGTCTTACACAATTAAATAAAGGCCTTAACCCTAAGAGTTAGTTTAATTGACTTAACCACATTGCCAAAACAATTCAAATTTATTAACAGAACATGTAAACAAACACAATAAGTTAGATTCAAATTTATTAATCCTTCATGATTACCAACCATTATTGTAGCTTTGATTACCAACCATTATTGTAGCGGGAGTTGAATTACTCTCCATTCAAATATTTTATAAAAATATAGAATCTCACTAATTTTTCCTTGGAAAAATTAAACCAAAAAACACCTTTAATACAGCCATATAAAAAACACTACAATTTAGATAAGCTAAAGCTTAGCTATATCATCAATATTTTAGTACAAACTAAAACTTTAAAATAATTTTAAACTTGAAAAAAAATATATATAGATGATCTCACAACCATCAAAACTGGAAAGAAATGTATTTAGACCTCAGCTTTGAAAATAATTATGCGTACCTTTCTAAGCATAAATCTTCTAAACTTGCACTAACTTAAATCAATCAACACCATATGAGAATATGCCATGTGCAGAAGCATTTAGAAGCATGCTTTGATTATTTAGCCAAGGATTGTACCAAAGCATATATCTTTTACATGGCATAAGCATGTTTCAAGTATTTGGCGAAGGATTGTACCCAGGTTTACAAGAAAACTGAAGCGAAGACAGATTGGGCAAAACACGTAAGGAAAAGGACGAAAGAAAATTAAGCCAAGGACTGTACCCATGTAATAAGAAAACCGGATGCCAGGACAGATCGGGAAAAAAACGGAATAGTGAGAGAGAAAAGGAAACCAAACCCCAATATGGAAAATAATTTAGAAGACTTTAAGCCAAAGGTCTTTACCCAGGTAATAAGAAAACTGGATGCCAGGACAGATCGGGATAAAGAAAGAAAAGTGCGAGGGAAAAAGAAGGAAACCAGAACCCAATAGGGAAAATAATTTAGAAGATTTCTGTGGGAAATAATGAAACATAGATGCTAGGGAATGAAGCTATGCAAAGATACATGTTCGATAGATGCTGAGCATGAAAGTAATCAGCAATCAATTAATTAATGTAGAATTTTAAGTTATAATTAGTATTAGCTCTAAATGTAAATAAGAAATTATTAATTATTTAATGTAATATGTTTTCTCTTAAAAGATCACAAGTTCAAATTTAAATAGGGGTAGGATATGTATATCTTCATAAACTTTAGCAGTCAAATCGCTACAGAAACAAGTTCCTTGTTCCACAAACAAAAAATCTCATACACCAATTTGATATGTGGCTTACCATAACCTTAAAATTGGATTATTATTATTTTTTACTTTACACAACATTTAAAAATGAAATAGTTAAAAGTGAAATAATTGGATTGTGTATAACATAAATACCATAAACAAATTTGTATGGATTGTGTAAAACATAAATACCATAAGCAAATTTGTACCAACTTCAGCAGCACCGGCATATCTTTACCAGTTACTAGGAGATTGATGAAGCAACGCTCCTGATAGGACAGATGCTGGGAAATAGACGTAAGCAAAGCAAAGATAGATGAAGCAAAGATCCTGATAGGGCAGATGCTGGGGAATGGAGGTAAGCAAAGATAGCTGCTAAGGAGCATGAAAGTAAGCAAAGATTAATGTGGAAGTCATAATTAATAGTGGATCTAGGGCAATTTAGGCCCAATTTCTACAAAGCCCTAATTGCCTGATGTACACTTTGCAGTCTAAAGGGCTATATAAGTGAACTAGTTGGATTGTATATAACATTGTAACAAATGCAAATTCGTACCGACTTCAGCAGCACCAGCATATCCCACACACGATTTCCATCTGCTCAGAATCCAACAAGGATATCTCACACACGATTTCCATCTGCTCAGAATCCACAAAGGAATTCGAATTCGAGACATTGCACGGTAAGCACTCTCAATCTAGCCCACATCCTTTCAGCATATTTTTAATTTCAAGCTTTCGCAGATGGTCACCATCTATCCCAAAGAACCGAGACATTGCATAGTAAGCACTCTCAATTTAGCTCACTTCCCTTCTATATATTTACTCGAGCTTCAGCGGAAAGGACCACAATCATAATCAACAATCAAAGCAACGTTTACTAATGCATCCACTCGATTCAATTTTTCATGACAGTACTATGATAGATAGCTAAAGCATGAGACTTTTTCATGCCAATTCTACCATGTTTTCTAGCAGGCAGAATGAGAAACCCAAATTCCTAAAAACCCGCGTCATAAAATCAAGTGCCCGAATCTTATCAATGTAAAAGACGAAATTCTAAAAGGTCTGCAGTGCGTGGTAATTCCTTCATTCCATCTAGTTAAAAAATGTGATTATTGGATTGCCAAAAAAGGCTTTTAAAGTAAATTGCTTGCATGGTTTAATAAGCTAGTTCCTGAAAGTTCCAAGAAAAAGAGTGTAATGCTCTCAAAAAATTATCTGCAGCATAAATATATTAAATCTTGCCCAAAGCATAATAACTTGAATATATAAATAGGGTTGGTTCAACCAGTTGTCACCAATGTTGCTGGGTATTTGGCTCATGCCAACAGCAATCCAGTTAAAATCATTTGGTTAGGTGCATTAGTTTATGTCAACTAGATTTATTAGGATACTCATGGGAAGCATCATTAAATTTTCCCGCAAAGTTTTCCTCGTAAAAAAAAAAGAAGAGCTACCATAAGCATATGAAACAATCGTGCAAAATCAAATAATATTTTTGATAATTATCCAAATCAGAAGTCAATTGGGTCTAACCCAGGTGATTGGAAAATATGGTTGTTAACCTCCCTACCCAGGTTCAAATGCCATAAGTAACATGTTTGAGCTCTTAAATGAATATATTGTGGGCTAGCTTGGTACCAACAATCTCAACTCTCACTTCAAAGCTTGAGTGAGACTGCTTTCATTCCCCGTTAAATATTTCAAAAATAAAAATAAAAACCATCCAGAATCAGATGCCAATAAAATATAGCAATAACAATGCCAAAACTGCACTGAAAACCATGGTAAACACACAAAAAAATCCCCTCAAATCACATATAAATAAACTTGTGTGTCACCTACAGTTTTCTGCTCAAGTGCTTAATTGTTACAGTGCAGCTCCCTCTGAAACCTTATATGACTGTAAATAGAGAATTAAAAATTTCATGTCCTATACTTGAAAACCGGTGCAGTTTCACTTCTGGATCTCGAACATAATTAATAATAAAGCAAGCAATCAGTATTGCATAATATAACATAATCTACAGGCAGCTAGCAAACAAAAGCAGTGTTCATGACATTCAAGCAACTGCAGACTTCGATATGTTACAACTTACAACCAATCGCAATAAACACTTAACTCTAATTCCACGTCTCACTAAAAATCCAAACATAAATAAATTGAACCCCCATGTGCCTTGGGAAGCTCACTAATTGAACACTCAGATACTTCGGTGCTAAACTCGTAAACTGATAATTTGGCCCTCAAAAACTCCTTAGTTTGCTGCAGACAATTGCCTTCTTCCTTTTTTCTCCCATATTAAGAATCGAACATTTAAAGTTTAAAGCTTGGAATCATTCTTTAAAAGTTCTGAAGCAATTCAAGTATTCGTTCCTTGGGAATTTTGAAATTCTCTATAACAAACTTTCCATTAGAAACAGAAAACTGCATAAACAGAATCGCTGGTCAACCAGCGTGTCATCTTGGAACAGGAACATGCTCAATAACCAATGGAAGCAAATATTAAAGATTGAAACGGTTCTTGAAGCTAATCAAGTTTAATACAATTAAGACCAAAAATATTTCACCATAATTTTAGTTCCACTCTGCACTAAAGCCTACAACTGGCATGTCAGCGTAAAAACAAAATTTAATCAACATCCTGAAGAGGTTGAGCAACATCCTCTGCTGTAAATTTGCCCTTCCCTTTCTCTGCAGCTCTTCCTTTTCCTTTTCTCTCCAAAAGAGATTTTCTATCCTTATCTAGTTTCAACTTTGTCACAATAACCTTGGATGGGTGGACACCAACATTCACTGTTGAACCTGAAAAAAGACAACAGAGGTCAAAATAAAAATAAAAATTACAGACAAGCAACTCACTGTATGTATACTAATTCCTGTCCTAAACAACATAGTAGCTCACCATTGACTTTGTCCCGAGTAATGCGCTCAACATGGATGACCCACTTCTTCCGATAAACTTGAACAACTTTGCCTTCTCTTCCCTTGAATGATCCTCGCACAACCTGAACTTCATCATCCTTTCTAATTGGGATAGAACGAACCTGAAAAAATTCGACCATATAAGAAAACGACTAAATTGATTGGCTTGCTGAACATAGACAAATCAGTTTCCAAGAGCATTCGTGCTTGGAACTGCTAATCTCACATTATACTTGTTCCTCGGATCAGAATTATAAGAAAACGACTAAATTGATTGGTTTGCTGAACATTGACAAATCAGTTTCCAAGAGCATTCGTGCTTGGAACTGCTAATCTCACATTATACTTGTTCCTCAAGTCAGAATTAAGCGGAGCACTCATCAAAATACGCCGGACACTAGATGGGGCAGTGAAATGTGCCTTCCGGCTCTTTCTCCTGGAGCTACTAACTCCTGCAAGAAATGAAAACTTAGCGATCAGATGAAAATTGCATATGCAAAGTACTGCATTCACTCATAAGAGAAACATATGCCACTTGTACAATATAAAAAAAATGAAGATACACTGGGCCCTCGACAATAAGTTTTTACTTCAGTAAACTATCCATTCTTTAGTGGGATTTTCCTATAAAATGCAATTTATTAATTGCAGATATCTATAAAGGCCCCAATAGCAACCAACCAATAATGTATTAAAAATCCTTCTTGGTTAATGAGACAGTTAAACTAAATGGAAGGAATTGAATTAACTATCAAGATGGTGGCAGCTACTGCATATGATACCAATATAGATCAATCTTAACTTGTATCTTTTAGGCACCAAAAGAGACCAGACAAGACAAGACAAGAAATCATTATCTAAACAATAAGACAGGCATTTTGCCAACAAGTCTTTGGTTCACTGGGAAGGTGGATTAAACTTTAATCTGTCTACCAGGACTCCATTCTTGCTTAAATGGCATGTACCATAAAGGCTACGGCTGGGTGCAAATCCGGTGCGATTT
>CBVK0100745229.1:0-10981 GCA_900067695.1 Picea abies | reverse complement strand
TAAAAAAATATAAATATAACTGCTAATTTTTGTAAAATGTAATAATGATTCACCCCCCCCCCAGTATTCCAACACACCACAAGTTATATTCCAGCATGGATAACTGATCATTTGGAATGGAAATAATTCAATATCTATGATAGATCATGGATGAACATGGTGTGCATATGGATCCCAATGAGATCCAAGTCATTCATGATTGGTTGGTACTAATGAATTTAATATAGCTCCATATCTTCTTGGGACTTTCCAACTTCTTTTGTGGGTTTTTGTTGTATTTATCTCATATCACTTGGTCCCTAATCCAAGTGACCAAGTGTAGGGTCAAATCCAAGTTCACTTGATTTGATTCATAATGGAAAGCATTCAAGGATCTGAAACACTGCCTTTGTTTGGAACCAATACTCACTCTCCTATACCTAGAATGACCCTTTGATATTGAGATAGATACTTTAGATTATTCTATAGGTGCAGTCCTCTCCTAGCATGGACATCTGCTGGCCTATCATAGTGAGACACTCTCTAATGCATTTTTCAGGTACCACACTTATGACAAGGAGATGTATTCCATTGCACAAGCTTGTCACAATTGGAAGCATTTCATTTTGGGGAAAGGGATGATCTTCCAAATAGAACATAGTACCTTTCAATTAGTGCAAATTTAGGGAAATTTACAAAATGACATCCATTAGAAGTGGTCGATGTGCTTTCAATAGTTCCAATTGAAGATCAAGTACAAGAAGGGCACCACAAATCACATTCTGAACTGTCTCAATTGACCTTTGACTGCAATGCTCAATAGAATGATCAAATATTGCAAACAAAATACCTCTTGTTGGCCTCAATTGTATGAACATTACCATGAATTCACAGTTACTTATCAAACACTAGGAACATATAAACTGGTATTAGAATTTCATCCTCAAGCTGATCCTTTTTTCCATCTATGTCATCTGTGTTTTACTTTAGCATGAGAAGCTAATTTGGGAGATGCATTACAATTGGGTGGTAGGACACTTCAATGTGGAGAAGACAATGGTATTATTACAAAAGAACTTCTATTGGCCAAATATCTAATAGGATATCCATAGATATATCAGATCATGCATTGCATGCACCATTTCCAAACTTGCCATTGAAAACAAAGGGTTGTAGACTCTTTTTCCTACCCTAGACAAACCCTAGGAGTCCATAACCATAGACTACATGTTTTACTTGCCTACAACCAAATGGATATGGTTGTGTATTTTTCATTGTTAATTGGTTTTCCAAGATGACAATTTTGACATCCTGTGAGAAGAGTATCAGAATAGAGGCCACTACTAAGGTCTTCTTCAAGTGTGTTTGGGTTCATTTGAAGCTCCCATGGAGCATTATTTTAGATAGGGATAGTATCTTGCAGATATATGTGGTTCTCTATTGTGATCCTACTATGTGGCATGTATAGTGCCACATGCATTCAAAGAAAAATTGAAAATAATATTCCAGATACAAATATTAGACTTTGAATAATCTAATGTTTTCATATCATCCATAATTTGAAGCAAATAAAGTTGTGATTACAAAAGAATGGGAATGCTATTGCATTCATAAGGTTGTAGCACATACAAATCAGTTTGACCATTAGTTTGGTAAGTGAGAGTGATATTGGTGGTACCTTGAGAATGTCCATCAACAATTGACTTACAAAGAACCCAATTGGCAATTGACTCAGACAAAGTGAATATGTCACAAGTGGGATTTGAACTTGGGTGGAGTGGATAACAATTTCTCCTCTCAACCACTCGTGCTAGACCTAATTGACAATCAAAATCATTATATATATCAATATAAAATTAATATTACAAAATATAATTCCAACCATAATTCCTTAACAAAATTGTAAATTGCTATCTTGTATTTGTATTGAATAGTGAGTAGTTGTTCATATATAATAAAGGTATCCATGATTAATCATTTTTAATATATTCATGTACCACACTTTTATAAACCACTTTCATATGACCATGCATTTGTAAGTGAGAGTTTTATTTTCTTCAACTTAATTTTAACAATAAATATAACATTAAAAAAATTATATATTGTTTTTCTAAGAAAAAAAATCTTTATATTCCATATTTCAAGTGTGAAATCAGAATAAACATCACTTTTCCTAATAATTCCTTAAAAGTAGGAATAATATTGCTTGCCAAAAAATAGTGGTCTTTGTACCTATCCTATAACTACAATTATATAGTCTTCCTCGACTCCTTAGAGGCATCAATTAAATTACATATTCAAAATAATATCTTTTCAGTTTTACAACTTCAAATTATAAAAAATAAACTAAAAATCATAGAGTTTTTTAATCTCCTTGCATCTCTTGGATTAATAAAGATATATTTTTTATATTTAAATTTGGTCCCATCCTCTAAAATAAAGTCCCATCCTTCAATGATATATATTATTTACATAATTAATCAAATTTTGTATTGAATTCTCTTTATATGCATGAAAAATAAATTTGATCCTAATTATAGTTTACCTTTAGAACTTATTCATAATTTTTTTTGTATCTAGAGGAATAAGCAACCAGGGTGGGATTGTACTCATGTGACATCAGGTTGATTTGGAATGCTACCACTATAACCTCCAAGCATATCCCTACTTCCCCATGCACTGTACACATGATAATTCGAGGTTTGAACTAATGATGTGAGAAGGATTGCCTTAACAATGCACCACCAACTAATCTACACCCCGAGGAAACTTGATTCATAATTGAGGATATAATAATATTATTAATTGTGCATTTTTTATTTTGCAATCTATCATTTTATAGATTCTCCAAGTACTTGTAAATGATTGAAACCATTTTCCATTGCTATTTTCATAAGAATCAACATCACATAAAACTCAGGTTGGTTGTTTGTAACTTGACCAACAACATATTTCAAAAGTAGATAGTGTGATGACTCAAAAAATAAAAGATTCCACTCTACACACATACCTATATCTCCTTGGCATTCCCTATCAAAAAATCCCCATGCCTTTCCATAATCATAATGGGTTCCTTTAAAATTCTTTGATGTTTTTCTTTAAAAGGTTTGTAGCTACCTTTGAGTGATACCATAATTTTATGTACAACCAAAGATGGAGTAATATCAAGACAATGAAATATCATATTCTTCCTTGAAATCCAAATCCCCTAAACAAAAAAAACATGGCAATGCTTAAAATCTCTTTCATTTTATCTGAAATCCATGAGAGAAAACAATCCACCAGAGTCAAATGATCCCATTTATTTTTTCCATTTAAAATGTGTAGAACTTCATTCTAGATAAATCTTGAAAATGAGCATGTAAAAAATGCACGATCCACATTTTCCTCATCACATTTGCATAACATGCATATCCTTGGCCTATGATAATTCATCTTTTTTCCATTGTCCCATGTTAAATTTTATTGGCCAAGGAAAACCAAAGAAAAAAAATTGGATTACAAAGGACCCTCAAATTTCCATACAACCTTCCACTACAAAACTCTTTATTGTTATTGAGAGTCTTCCATATTTTTTGAATAACTAAGATTAGTTTTGTACTCCATTGTGCCCTTATTTCTTGACCATTTGATTAATTCCTCATAATTTGAAAATTTTTCTTGAGAGTCTTCCATATTTTTTGAATAACTAAGATTAGTTTTGTACTCCATTGTGCCCTTGTTCTTGACCATTTGATTAATTCCTCATAATTTGAAATTTTATTAACACTGCAATTCAATAAATTGACTAATGAGTCCATTTATTTTCTTTCTCACCTTGAAGATTTAGGGTTTCAACTAACTTATAATATTGAGTGAAACCATTTTTCAATTAGAATTTGCTACCTCTTCCAATGATAACACTCTCATTAAATGAAATTCATTAGTAAGAGATTCTAACAGCCTAAAATTACCTTTACAAACAATCTAGTAGGTATTTTCATATACTTATTTTATTACCCCTACCTACTCTATAAGTTTTACCCATTAAAAAATTAAAAGGAATGCCCTTACCAATGCTTTCCAAACAATACAAGATCCTTGAAACATTTTTCTTTCACTTCTAAACCACTCTACTATGGATTTACCTTTTAAGTACTTTGTCTTCATAACTTTTCCATAAAGTCCTTAATTATAGATTAACCTCCATAGAATTTATCTAGGTCCATAGTGGATATATTAATATTCTTCAAACCCTACTCACCAAATTTCTTTAGATTTTCCACTTTGGTCCATGTTTCAAAAGGGAGTCCTTTCTTTTCCCCTTTTCCTATACATAAGAAGGTGATTCTTTTTTTTATTTGATATAAAATTCCTTTTGAAATATGTGCTATGGAAATCCAATATATATGGGTACTCACTAATACAACCTTCACCAAGATTAATATGCCACCTCTTGATAGCCATCTACTACACCATACCATTATACCAGCTTATATTTTATCTATACAACCACAACCAATCACCATACTTATAGTCATTTGGATTTAATTTAAATCCTAGATACTTCACTCCTTGATCAAGAGATAAAAGTTGTATAGGAAACATGTTCAACACTTGCCTTCTCACCTCTTCGTCTATCATATTGAAGAACATCAATAACTTTGGCATATTTACTTCCATTCTTGTATATTTACAATATATATCCAATATATCCTTTATGCTTTTAATATTTCTACTAGAACCTTGATAATATCATGATGTCATCTACAAAAAGAAAATGGGATATTTCCAAAACATTTTAGTTTTTAATTCCTTTTAGTTCCCCTCTTCCTCTTGCATATTTTATTAACATACTTAAAACCTTATGATAGGAAGGGGGAAATATGACATCCTTGTTTGAGGCCTCTTGAGGCATAAAAAAACCCAAAGGAGAACCATTGATTGGAACAAAAAAGGAAGTTGATGACAAACACCTCATGATCCAATTGATAGTCTGCAAATTCATACTTATTTGGATGAACTGGATAATGTAGAGAATGAAATTGTAACACCCCATCTCTAAAATTTGAGTATATGTAATTGAGAATGATTGGTGATTGCCATGCAATGACATGTAATTATTTTAAATATTGTTTAATTGTAAATTCCAAAAAAATGATTGTGGGGTGAAGCCTTAAAGTACTGGCCATGATACCACTAGGGGAAAAAGTGAAGAAAACCTAGAGAGGGGTTCCTCATGCTAAAGAGGACCCAAGCCTCCTTGCTGATAATATTGGATTTTGGGAAATTAAAATATTCCATTTAAATTTTATTTCAAGGAAAATCAATGAATGAGGAAGGGATGGTGGTTGATCAACCAAAAACCTTCCATGAATACATGTATTGGAGATCAAGTTAGGACAACAAAAACTGTCAACTATAGGTACAACAACATACCATTTTCTGCAACAAAGATTGACCACACGGGTTCCTTTTGATAGAAGGAGTATAACAGGTCAAAAACCTTCCTCTGTGGATTCATGCAATAGAATCACATGAGGGTAGAAAAAAATATAGAGAGAGGTCAGGGGGATCTCGTAGAGGGAGAGAGAACTCTCTAGGGAGTTCGGATCCTAGAGGAAGGAAATGACAATGTAAAAACATAGTAAAGGAAAAGATATTGAGTTATGAAATTTTGGGGTGGAGAGTCCAAAACTAGACTTGATCCGAGAAGGCTTCGATTTTGATACTAGGAAAGTATCTGAAAAACCTTGTTGAGGCTTGATCTAGGTGGGTGTGGGGAAATATCTACCAAGAGTGGAGTGAAGGATAATGTCCTTTATGATTTGTTGAGAACCTGAGTGAGATCTCTTTGGTGGTATCATGGCTTGGCACAGGGGTGGCCTCTGATCGAAGTAACTGAGCATGTAGATCATATAGTTAGGTGGAAAGGAGAACACCCACAATCAGTTGGATAGTTATAACCTATAATAGATAAGTATCTCTCACTTTGTGTAATTTGATTGATAATAAAATAATTTGTGCATGTGATTGCATTGTAAATGTGCATCCGCGAGTAATGGGTCTCTTGTAAGAGCGAACTAGATTTAAAGGTAAATAAATGAATGAAAATGAATTAATGAAATATCCTCAGAAAGGAGTAATGAACTAATAATCAGTCTTGTGTGTAGAAAGATCAGGAAAGGTAGTTAAAATATGTTATTGTTTCCCTCTCCTTAATGTTGAATATTTGTGAGATATTAAATCCTGTTTGGATGCACAACAACATGCTTATCATTAGATGGTAAATGACTTAAAAGAACCTAAAGGATCTAAGTGTAAAAACCATACACAAATGTGCAAGGATGGAGTGTGAAATTTCCAAGTCCCTGAATAAAAACCTCCATCAAAAATCTTTGTCTAAATTAATGAGCTACAATAGTTGTCGATCTAGAAAGGAGGGCCAATCATGACCATCCAAATAATAGATAGTTACCCATCGAAGGCCTTGCAATTCAAAGTGAAAGGGGTGGTCGTTGTATCATAGAATTCTTGAATTCCAACCATTGATCTGATATGTAATCTCAGAAGGAAGTTTAACATCTCAGAATACCTGATCACCAAACCCCAGAAGGATTTTAAGTCCAAGCCCCTTTGGAATTTCCTGATATGTTGATGTCTGGGGAATAGGGTTCCAACCCCTGGTTCCATGACTTATTGAATATAACCAAGGATAGGTAAAGATGAAATCAACTTGAGGTGTCACTTCTAGCATGGTAGCAAATGTGTTGTAGATGATACATTTTGACCTATGAGTGGCTGACAAGTCAAGTGGAGGCCCTTGTTAGGTTCAATCCTTTGGAAGAGTTCCTTAATATCTGAGTTGTTGGATTTGGGAGTTGACTGATCTCCACCATGGATCTCAATGGAGAAAATTCAATCAGAACCTGAACCACGAGAGTTTTAGTGTATAGGGGACTGGTAAAGAGTCATGGTCCCGATGACCATGGTCATCTAGTGGTGACACGTGTCCTTGCAAGGGAAAAATATCCACCATAGATCATGTGATAAGGTTCAGAGATTGTTGCATCTTCTTGATGCATCTCGGATTCAGACCATCGAGAATTTTATAGTTCCTAATGTGTGAGTATTTGTTGAGGTTTGAGTTCCACGGTGACGATAATCGTCGATCCGTTGATTGAAGACTCAATCTACACCATCTAATCCTTAATGTCATTGTTATGTCAGGATTGGAAACAAAACCATTGTAGTCATTAGATCTAGTGGTGCAAGATCTCAATGGTATATCTTGTGGTAAAGTCTAGGAGTCGTAATCCTAAGGATTAACATAAGTAAGTACCCTATAATCTTTGGGGATTAACTTAATTAATTACCCCGTAATCCATGGACGATTAACCTCAGGATTTGTTTTTTGTTTACATGAGATTGATAATGCATCAAGGTTCCAATGTCCACTATCACCTGGTGGTGATGTGTATCACCCTTATATTTCAAGAAGTGGACAAATCCCCATTGTAGATATCATAGAAGAAAATTCAATTGGAGTTCAGGCATCAGAGGTTTTTGGAAGCCGTACCACACAAGGAAATCTCCATTGTCTGATGTTTAGTGGTAACATGTTGCATGAGGGATGACCCATGTGTCGTGGCATGGGAGGACCAAGTGTCACATGATGGTGGTGCCATGTGTCGTGTCATTTTTGCATATTTGGATGAATTTCCAAGTGGAAAAGGGGTGCCACGTGTCGAGTGTTATAGGTTCCACATGGCATGCGAGATATCATGACCAAATAGGGACATGTTCCCTAGGATGCCAGTTTTATTTCAGATCTAGAACCACTGGGAGGTTTTTGAGAAATAGGCCTTACAAAGAGGGTCGATAACAGATGCTCGATAGATTCGATATGACTTCATATGATGTCATTCAAAAAATAGGAGGTGGAAAAGTGTCAATGCCTTGTTGGGTGAACCTTGGTCATTGTGATGGCATGTACATCCATGCCAACCCATGTGGAAGGTCCACATGTCATGAATTGAGTGGTTCCATGTGGCATGCATACTTGACATAATGAGATAAGGGTCCATGGAGGAAATGTGTGCCACATGTAAAAGTGGTACAAGTGCCACATGTCATTTTAGGTGGGAAATAGTGGTAGGGCCACATATCAGAACAGGTGGCCTATTGTGGATAGGGTTGTGTTTACTAAGTGCTAGTTCATGGAAGACTGGGCCTTTTGGGATATGTGAATATTGAAAAGGGTCGAGGTCCCTAGACTCCGTGATATAATATTTCAAGGTATTGTGGTCTGATGACCCAATGGATAGGTTTAATTATTTAGTGAGAGAAAACCTTGGAAGGGTGTGGAGCTCCACATTGAGCTCAGAATAGACCTAAGGCTGATGTTCCTAAGTTACAGTGACCAGGTGGTAGGATCCATACCAATTCCACACCCATGCATAGTAAGAAACGATGCCCTATAGACAAGACATGTCAGTGCCACATCGGATGGGCATAATGGTGTGGAGCCACGCAGAAGTATGGAGACATTTGTCTAATAAAGCATAAAACATTCAAAGGGCCATAACTTTTGATCTAGAGCTCCATTTTGAGCAAATTTACAGTCATTGGAAATTTCTTGGAGAGAAAAATATGATGGTATCATTTTTAAAGGTATTTGAAGAGGTTCAAGAAAAGAAAAAATTTAATACCCCATCACTTAAAAGGGTACTTAGGGGGTTGGGTTTCTTATATAAATGAAGGTAGAAATATAAATGGAAACACATAAAGATATTGAAAAGCATAGAGTAATATAGTGGAAACCCAAATTATATTAATGAATAAAATAGAAAAAGACTGTAAAACATAAAACAATACAAACTAGCTAGAATGGTGGTAGCTTATCTATGAAGTGATATGTGTAAGCTATTATCATTCAAAAGAAGACATTACAAGAGGATTAAACTTCCTTTCCACATAAAGTATGATTCCATAATATACAAAAAATCTAAACCTAGGAAATGATGTGGAAAAATAAATGCAATCCTTGAGGAGGCCAGATGATACATCAACATCTCAGTGCCACAAATTTTGCATACAAACACTATTTAGAGTCTTTCTTGTGTTGGGATATTATATTTTTTGCAGTGAAAGAAAAGTCATATGACTATCTATTCGAGGTGGATCGATTGGGTGATAATTTGACCAACAAGTTAAGTCAAGTCAATGGTTAAGTTGAAGTTTGAAGTGATTGACTAAGAAAGTAGAAGTCAAAGTAATCGATGAGAAGTTGAAAGATTAGACGATAGGAGGTCGAGTGGAAATTGACTGGATGTTGACTGGTAATCCAATTAGTAGTCAACTATTACAAAATACCAAGATTCACGAGATTTGTATTCAATCATTTTCATGGATATATAAAAATTTTTGGGAATGCTGATTTAGAGTTTTGCATGTTGTAAATCCTATAAATAAGTTGTCTTCTATTACTATAGAAGCTAATATTTAGATCAGTATTTAGAGGTTGTTGGTCATATAGATATAAGATAAATTGGTTGTAGTGTTTTTCTTGTGTAAAGAAAGAGAGAATGATGGTGATTGTGTCTTAGGTGTAGACCAAGGTTATTCATGTAACTCTTTATTCTAGAGGAGTAAGAAAACATGAGAGGAAGATGCTCAAGGAATGCTAGTTTCCCCGTTTGGTTTTCTAAGGTAAAATTTCTGTGTACTGTATTTGTCTTTTATTTTCTTGTTTAAATATGTATTATATTTCTTGGTTGGTTTAGTGTGGATGTCTATTTACTAACATGTGGTATCAAAGCTAATATGTTTATGTATTTTTTTTCCAAGTCATATCATAGTAAGGTTAGGAAGATATTGGATCTAAGATAAGCCTAGGTCTAGTGAGAGTTGAAAGTTAGAGATATTGAAAGATGTGCTTGAAATAATGGCAATCGGTTAGAGGATAGATATTGAAAAATTAAATGGCCAAAACTTTTATCTTTGGAATATTAAAATTGAAGATTTCCTTGTAGATCGAGAAAAATGGGCAATGATTTGTCCAGGAAGCATTCTGAGGAGTATTTTGAGGGAAGAATGGGAGAAAATTAAGAGAAGGGAAAGGATTATGATTCGAATTTGTCTTATAGATTTAGTGCTACTGAATATATCAAGTGAATAATTAGCCAAGAAATCGTGGGACAAGTTGGGAATCTTGTACCAGTTGAAATCCCTAGTAACAAGTTGTTCCTTTAGAATAAGATGTATCTTTTGAAGATGAATAATGAGAGCTCAATAATAGATCATATAAATGAATTCAATACTGTAATAATTTATTTATTGTTTGTTAATATTAAAATAACTAAGAAGGAGAAATGTGTTATCCTATTATGTTCTTCACTAGACTCTTAGGACAACTTAGTCATGGCTATCAGGACCAATTCAACCACACTAGTGCTAGAATATGTGGTTGCATATCTATTGTCAGAAGAAATGAGATGGAAGAACATGGAAGAATCAATCAAATATGTGTTGATGGCGAGAGGTCAACAAGACTATTCTCTAGTAGAAATTCTAAGTTGAAGGGTAGATCTAAATTCTTGGTTTAGTCAACAAGAAGATGTTATAAATGTGATAAAGATGGGAATTACAAAAGAGACTGCAAGTCGAAGGTGATAGAAGTTAGTAAAAGATCCGATGAGAAGTGGTCGACTAAGAGAAAGACTAGTTCTTATAAATGAGGCGATGTGTATCTAGCATCGACCAATGCATAGTCATATCATGATGTTTCGTTGATCAAATAAAGAGAATCCTTTCATATGAAACCTCATTAAGAGAATGGTTATGAAAAAACAAGAGATATGAAGGGGTATATGTGTTCTTGGGGGACGAATCGATAACCAAAATTGTTATATGGGGAAGAGTTTGACTAACACTACAATATGGGAGTATAACCCTTCCAGGTGTGCTACATATTCTTGTTCGGTATATGTTATATTCTTTGCATGTGTGTGTGTGGGAATGT
>CBVK0100745228.1:0-10982 GCA_900067695.1 Picea abies | reverse complement strand
TATAATTACGTTATTACTGATTCACCCCCCTCTCAGTAATCCAACACAAAAGGCAGTGAATGTATAATGTATGTTGAATAAATTCGTTGAGACCATAAAGGTAGTGATGCCACTTTAAGTTCTATCTAATGGGCAAAAGCTTCAATCTCTCTTGTTTAATAGATTTATTTATGAATACTTATGTGTTTTGAAAAAGCAGTGAGTAGTTAATAGAGTTTGGTTGGTAATTAAATTGGAGGTATTGTTATTCCACCAAGATTTAAATAAGTAAATTGGAGGTATTGTTATTTCACTAAGATTTAAATAAGTAAATTGGAGGTATTGTTATTTCACTCAGATTTAAATAATTTTATAAGCATGTTTGTCTTTCATATATTAATATTGTTATATTTCTAAATACACAAGAAATCTTACACACGTGATTAGAAATGAATTCAACATACTCATGTAAAAGATATGTTTTTATGACAATCACGTCAATTGATACAATGGGGTTATCCCCTTTTATGTTGTTGGTTAGGTACTTGTGCTTCCTTTACAATGTAACCATATTATTTAATATTATCTAAATATCATTTTATTAGTCATGTATATATATGAACGTGACCTATTACATCAAGTGAGCCTTATATTCTAGCAAATACACTCATGTAATTGAACCACTTGTAATTAACATAGAGTACAAGTCCTAGGTAGTTTTTTAGTGAAACAAACCTATGTTAATCACACCAACTTAGTAAAAAATTACTTTTACATATGCACTTGCTCAGGTTAATTAGAAGCAACTATTAAAAAAATAAAATAAGGTAGTGAGCAAGTGCAACACATGTTAGTCAACATAACAATATGTTGCATTGAGTTTTTGTGATGGAGGTTAATGAATATTAATTACTATATCCAACTTATGACATTCAAATCAAAATACTTCGATTAAAAATATGTGCAAAGGGGAGGGGCATCTATTCTACTAAAGTCCGTTGGTCCTTACACCTAGAGCCCACCAGAAATACAAGTACACAAGCATGAGTTTGACCAAAAAGAGGAAAAATCCAAATGGGAGACTATTTCCTTAAATCTAACATGATTTCTATTGAAATAGGAGGTTGTGATGTCATTTTGGGAGTTGAATGGTTGCAAACTTTGGGCCCTATTACCATGAATGCTAATGTGTTATACATGAGCTTCCATACGCAAGGACATCGATACAAAGTTTCCAAGTAGGCTCTCCCGAAATCATTAGCTCTCATTGTATGGAAAAATCCTTTTTTTCTTTAACTAACATGGATATTAACTACATTAAAAGAAAGTTGTGGCTACATCATACAATGAGATAATTCAATTTAAAATAATAGTGTATGGTCTCAAAGTTTCAAAACTGCCAAAAATTGTAAAAGACCTACCTAGAGTCTACATAGTTATTACATTTTTCACCAAAAAACAAAAGAACCTACAGTTATATACTCTAATGAACTAGCCTAGAAAAAGTACTAAGTGGTTGACAATACATAAAAAACAAAAACTAGACTATTTAATGAAAATCATGCCCATTGTGAGTTTCTTGCTTGCCATCTTCTTTGGATTCCAAATTTGCTTCTTCATATTCCATCTCCCCCTAAGTTTATTGGACTATATCTTCTTCCTTGGCCTCAACTTTGAAAGACCGAATTGAACCCTTTAGAGGAGAAATCATGGAATGTGAGCTCCTGACGAGTCCTGGGATCAAATGAGATTGCATGTTAAGGGTTTATCTAAGCCTCTCAATTTGTCTACCTTGTATGGACACATTGGCTTCCAATTCTACATGTTTGACTAATTGAGTCTCGTATTAAGAGGGCACTCTATTACGGATATAAGTTAATACTACTTGAAGATACTTAGACTAATGCACAACCCTCCTCATAACCCTGCAAAAGTTGTCAATTTCACATGGAGCACATTTGTAGGAAGGTCAATGTCCATCCATATTGAAGGAGGAAGAATTTCCTTCTATAGAGACACTATGAGAACCAATAGAGGGAATCATTAAATGTATGTGATTGACACTACGAAAATCCATGGCTCCACTACAAGTTGTCCTAGAAACACAATTCTTAAGAGAACCACAAAATGAAACAAGGTGGAAAAGAGTCAAACCACGATTCAAATGGGGAATGCACTTCTCATAATACCATAGGAATATAGGAACAATGCCTTTAGGGACGAGGATTAACTTGAACCATAATAGAAGGTTCGTAAATATTGTAGAACCAATCTCGATGAGCATGAGAAACTCTACAAACATAACCCAACTCGTCGGCTAAACAAGATTATCCCACATTTATTCCAAGAAGTCATCATGCCATTCATAATAACACTCCCTTGAACATACATGAAGTAGAATGCAAGGAGGATGGGAAAAGTAATACTACATGTCATGTGAATTAGAGAGGCTTGCCACTTGTCTATTATTTCAAGTCGCATGCCATTCAAAAGTTTAAAATATTTCATATTCATGGGATATAATCAATGAAGGGGTCCTCCCTGTTTTTACTTAGCCATCCTTGGTTCAATTGCATTCTAGTGTTTGCCAACTAATTATCTTGATTGTTAAGAGATCTAGGAATGAAATAAACCTCAATGGAGTCAAGACTCTTAACAAGTCGTTGAATTTTTGGATTCATCCTTGTTAGGCTTGACATCTATAAGGAATTTGAATATTGCATGAATGATAATTGAGGAGTCTTCAATAACGTTTAGTTTCTCGGTCTCGATTGATCTGATAATTTTTATCCTTGAAAAAGAGCTAATGTTTACGCTTGGTTTTTAGAGAGTATCCCCAAGCCTTGAGAGTAGATCAATTCAATATGTCCTTTGGGGTTGTATACAACCCACCCACCCCCCAACCATATGGAAAATCTCTTAAAGAAGGGTCACTCTATTTGTTGAGGCCTCCACAACCCCCCAATTTTTAAGCAAAACTTGTCGCCCCCATTGATCTGGGTGGATATCAATAGCCATCCACCTTTTCCAATGAATCAACGTTTTCAAGCCTGTGGTTTTGATAAACCATTATATTCACCCTTTTGAAGGGGAATGTAATGTAATGCCATCTCCATTTGTTAATTACAGACATCATGTAATGATTTCCTAGTGGTCTTATGTACATGCCTACATCATAGCGTAAATGCACTAGATCCCATTAGAACTTTGCAGTTAAGCATGATTGAGCTAGAGTAGTACTAGGATGGGTGACCGCTCGGGAAGTCCTAGTATTTTACATGCATGTGGCATTTTGTAAACTTGGACCAATTGATCCCACATGCATCATGGAAATTATTCTCCTCTCACTCTCTCATATATAATAGAGGTGGAGGAGGTCCTTTAAGCATGCAATGGAGTGTGATGTAAAGTTTGTTGTGAATGAAGTGTAGACAAAATTTCTATCTCTTCAGAGATAAGCTACCACCATTCTAGCCATTTTGTGTTCTACAATGTTTTGTTATTTTATCCATTAATAGAAGTTGGGTTTCACTATATTTGTTTGTTATTCTCTATAATTTGTTTGCATCTCATTTCATTCTCATTATAATATAGATCACTAAGAATATATTACATCCTACTTGATATTAAGTAAATTGTATTCAATTAGATAAGCATATGTCAAAACATCTAAGTTGGTCATCAATAGTAATAATGTTTTTGGGAAGGCATTGAGTCTAAGAGGAAAAATGTAAAACGTATCAACATTAAAGAACATTATGGGAAATAAAAATAAAAAATTGGGGTCCCATCATCATTTCCCAACTAAAGGGTTGCATGCACCTATGCAACAAAAATACAATTCCCAAAAAATGATATTTGATCTGCCCAATCTTCCTCATCTAGATGTTGTTCTTTGCAAGATTTATTGAAGTTGTGAGCTACTATTTGAGTGATGGAATTCTTAATATGATATCTTGTATCCTTATCTATTTTCCTCCATCTATTTTTCTCTCCCTCCACATGTACTTCTCTTGTTGACTTCCATGAGGGAATGAGATGAGGTAGGAGAGGATATATGAATCTTAATAAAATCCATATAGGCTTCATATTTATCAGGGTTTATATATACAATTGTAATATTAAAAGGAAATATTTCAAACTCTATGGTGAATGTGGTTCTTCCTTTCTAGGAGAATGTGTAAGCTCTTCCCACATGATTTGGTAGAGTTGTAAGATCTTTTATGCTGATATCTTCACATAGTTTGATACTAAACTATTTCCCTTTTTTAATTTTGTTCTATGACTAAGATTAAATTTACATATAAGGTCAATTGTGCATAATTCCTCAATATTTATCTAGTCTTAGTTATCATAGTGATGATCTATAGACTAATGCTAAATTATTTATCCCTATATTTTTGGGATTATGTATCTTTTATTTTCCCATGCTGAACCCATGAGTAGAAATCTCTAAGTTAGACATCTCCCATGTAAGGATTGGGATACCACTTGTAAGAGTGAGGAATGACATAACTGTGAAGGTAGAATTAACACATTATATTACTCACACTTTCATTGCATTGATGATAAACCCTATTAAATTCCCTTTGATTGTCTATTTATAAAGACAAGTATTTGGAAATCTTGCTCAATTGAAATTTATGCCATTTCTCTCTAAGGTAAAATGTAAAGGCTCTTGATTATGGATTGCAGGAGAAC
This sequence comes from Picea abies, assembly GCA_900067695.1. NCBI lineage: Eukaryota > Viridiplantae > Streptophyta > Pinopsida > Pinales > Pinaceae > Picea > Picea abies. Next base: position 6,302 of record CBVK0100745228.1, on the reverse strand, counting down.
ATCTCTTCTACAATCTTGGCATCTTTAGTGACATAGGTTTCCAATGTAATAATCCTCTAAAATTTGTTCTCAAAATCTTCTCTTTCCCTCTCCAACTATGCTCTTAATGTTAAATTTTCATCTTCTAGTTTATTTATGGTATCTAAGTGTTACATCTTAAGAATCTGAAATTTTGCATATAAATCTAAAATTCTTTGTTGATGATAAAATAACGATATTTTGTACTTGAATTATCAGTTTCCCTCCTAATTTTGAAAGTGTTCTCCATTTAAGGGCCTCTTCCATTACCTCTTCTAATTAGATTATGAGGTCTTGTGTATCAATTTCATCCCTTTATATATGGGCATCTTCTTGAGTTTCTTTAAAATTTCTTGGGATAGAAGGATGAAATTATTCTACACTATGTGTAGTAGGATTTGGTGAAAGATTTACTAGTTTTATTACCATTGATATCATGTCCTGGACCTCTATTCATTTCCTTTATCTTTCTAAGCTCCTAATGAGATTCCTTTTTGAAGGGTGAGAAATCTTGGTTTGGGTGATCCCATCTCTATGAGAGTAGAAATAATGTCTCTATCCAAAACTTCTTTACTTGTGGTAACTTCTTTGCTTGCCTCCTCTACCGTTTTCCTATTGTGAGTTCTCATTTTATTCTTGTGGTTGGTACTTACCCTATTCATTATTTTCGTCTTCTTCCTAGACTCCCTCATGGGGTCTATGTCTAGATTTTGAATAGCTTCAGCTAGTAAATCTGTGATGTCCTCATGATCGACTATCAAGAATATAACCCATGGAAACTAACATGGTTCCTTGTTAAAAAAATCACTACAAGTATGGAACCTTTAGATTTACTTCTATGAGATATTGAAGAAAAACATATGGGATACTCAAATTCTCTTTAGGTTTTTTATCTGAACTTTATCATAGTTGATACAACAACCTAAAATGGTAACCATAGATCAAGTTGTATCTTCCTTCACAAGTGATTTATTTTATAAGGTGGAGGGCCACCTCATCCCAAGGTGTGGAAAGATATCTCTCTTGAATCCTTGTTTATTTTATTCCATGGTTTCATAATCCAAGTTGAATCCTTGTTTGGATTTAAGAGTTGTCATTATCTTCTATTTATCCCATGGAAATCCACTAGAGAGACTTAACAGATGTAGTGTCCATGATCCATAACCCTTTGTAATTGTACATATAGGATGATGAGTCGATTGGTACCAAGTGTAAATGTAATGTACATTTTGGCTGATGAGCCAAGGAAACCTGATTTTTGTGTTGTGTGCATCATGGTAGTGCACAAAAAAGTGTTAACAAAAACAAGGTGCACAAATTTTGTGTATTACATGCACATGGGAAGGGCATGATACTGAGTTATATATTAATCTGAATCACCCACCCCCCAACCCTTTTTAGGATTTATGTTGATATTATCCCCTCATTGCATTATGAATTGGTTTCTTCCAATTCTTATTGAAATGGATTACTTTTTGAATGTTGCTCTGATTTCCCAAAGTGGTTCCCTTTCCTCATTTTCTTATTTATTTCGATCTCCTTTTCTTTTGATTGAAACTTCATTTGTTTGATCTCCTTAAATTCTCTTTTCTTCCTTTTTCTTTTTACCTTACCCCTCTGATTCCAAAATCAAGCCATATTGTCAAATTGTCCCCCCTTTTCATTTTGTTTGCATTCTCTTCACCCAATTTCAAAATCATGCTCAATTCTCAAATTAGGTCCCTTATATTCTCCATTTGAATGACTGGTTCTTTTCAAATTTGAAGTACTCTTATCCTTGAACTTACCTTCCTCGTAATTGTTTTCCAAATCAGGCCAAAATTAAAACATTAAGCCATCTCTTCACCTTTTTTTGTTGAGCCTTGTCTCAATTTCGAGATCAGCTCCAATTTCCAAATCGAGGCCCTCCTATCACCATTTGAATTGTACAAATTCTTTTTTCTATTTGATGATTTTGGGTTTTGTTTCATCCTCTTTTCGAAGCTTCAGATGAACCTTCAAATGCCATATTCTTAATCATTCCAAATCCTTTGAATCAAGCTTTCCCTTCACCAAATTTTTTCAACCTTGGTCTAATTCATCTATCATTAGATTTCCAAAGTCGGGCCTTCCTTTGTTTAAATATAGTGAAAATGGGTCTTGATTTTTCAATTCGCCCCAATTTTCTAATCAGCCTCCTTTGCCACTAGTTCTTTGTTCACTTCTTGGATTTTCTTTGAAGCCTCCTTGCAACCTTTGAATTATTGCTCCCAAATATAAAGCCTTACTTCTAAAAAAAATTGAAGTTTGATTGCAATCAGCCAGATTTTCAAAAAATCGGGTCTCTTCCACACACTTTCTTTGATTCTATGATTGGTCTCAATGGCTATATCGGTCCTTTTTTCGTCAAAATATAGTGAGATGGTGTCTTGGTTTTTCCAATCGACCTTGATTCTTAGGTCATTCCCCCTTTGCTTTTGAACTTTTCACACATGTGGACCTTTAAAAGTTTGAATTGAATTCTTAATGTTTACATGTCACTTACACATTAACATGCTTTTAAACCATGTCATGTCTTAACTCAATTTGATAGTACCATAGCTCAAAGTTACAAATAAATACAAGTTTACCCTTTGGTCTTTTGATTTAAAAATATTGAAATCGAATCCCAAGCTCATTTGTTTGAAGAAGTCTATGTGATGAAGCAATGATTAGTCTCCCCTCACAATTCTTGAAATTGTAAATGAACTTAGGAATGTTACAACCAAGAAATAGTCACATATCCATCAACTTCATTAACCAAGTACTTGATTCTGAAACGCTCTTGTTCGATCAGCAATTTATGTTTAAAATGAGTTAGTTGGTTGCATTATTTGTGTTTACGTGTGGTGATATCCATATGCATTCAAATTTAGTTAGTGGTTGCATGTGGCCCTGGTAGAGTTCCTCTCTCAACCCTTGAAAAGAGTTCACATCTAAGTGAGCTATGTGTGAGCTCTAGTATCCTTGTTTTTCCCATACAAATTAATTTTAAGAAACCTAGATTCAAACTATAAATCATAGCTAAAGTTCAAATCCCTGCCACAATAGCATGTGCCTTAAGGCAATTCCAATATCACCATCCTTAAAACTAGTTGCCATTGTGAATTTCTAGAAAATAGTTATTAATGTGTTTAATTCAATTTTTTTAGATAAACTGTGCATGCCCAATTTCTATGTTATGCTAACCTACAAGAATTTCTATAAGGCTAACAAAGGATATGATAGGATGAAGAAAGGCACGTGCATGAGAAACAAATAGTAGGCAAACCGAAGGATCCAATTGAGATCACAAAGGTTACTGAGGAAACAACAACAATATGTGAACATACCCCCACAATTGCAGAATCGTTAGTTTAAAAAGGAGAAGAAATTTGTGAAGGGAAAGAATCCAATCACAAAATCCCTTGTTGCTAAAGATTTTCAACAGATCATCTATGCAAACACTTCATACAATACTAGGATTTATGGGTCCCACACATACAATGAACTATTTTATCTAATCAAATGTGTGAATGGGCTCCCCACACATACAATGAACTATTTTATCTAATCAAATGTGTGAATGGGCTCAAGGGTGATGAGGACTTCGATGAAACAGAAGAAGAAGAGCTCATTATATTGGAGAATTGAAAAAAATCCTTCACACACAATGAAACAACCATATCTCTAACGATGCCTTCTGTAGAAGTGGTGAGATATTTGATACAACATATAGAGCCCAACACCAAGAGAATTTTGAATGATCATGGAATTGTTTTTTGGATCATTTGCATCAATAGATTTCGAAGCTTACTTTAATTTGTTAAAGGTTGAAATATGTTTCAACAACAAGTGGTTGAGAGTTTTTACTCGTGACCATAATTGCTATGAAGGTCAATGTCCATGCATATTGAAGGAGGAATAATTTCCTTCTATAGAGACACTCTAAGAACCAATAGAGGGAATCCTTAAATGTCTGTGATTGACACTACGAAAAATCCATGGCTCCACTACAAGTCGTCCTAGAAACACAATTCTTAAGAGAACCACAAAATGAAACAAGGTGGAAAAGAGCCAAACCATGATTCAAATGGGGAATGCACTTCTCATAATACCATAGGAATATAGGAACAATGCCTTTAGGGATGAGGATTAACTTGAGTCATAATAGAAGGTTTGTCAAGACTATAGAACCAATATCGATGAGCATGATAAACTCTACAAACATAACCCAACTCATCGGCTAAACAAGATTATCCCACATTTATTCCAAGAAGTCATCATGTCATTCATAGTAACACTCTCTTGAACAGACATGAAGTAGAATGCAAGGAGGATGAGAAAAGTAATACTACATGGCGTGTGAATTAAGGAAGCTTGCTACTTGTCTATTATTTCAAGTTGCATGCCATTCAAAAGGTTAAAAGATTTCATATTCATGGGATATAATCAATGAAGGGGTCCTCCTCGTTTTCACTTAGCCATCCTTGGTTCAATTGCATTCTAGTGTTTGCCAACTAATTATCTTGATTGTTAAGAGATCTAGGAATGAGATAAACCTCAATGGAGTCAAGACTCTTAACAAGTCATTGAATTCTTGGATTCATCCTTGTTAGGCTTAACATCTATAAGGAATTTGAATCTTGCATGAATGATAATTGAGGATTCTTCAATAACATTTAGTTTCTCGGTCTCGATTGATCTGATAATTTTTATCCTTGAAAAAGAGCTAATGCTTATGCTTGGTTTTTAGAGAGTATCCCCAAGCCCTGAGGGTAGATCATTTCAATATGTCCTTTGGGATTGTATACAACCCACCCACCCCCCAACCATATGGAAAATCTCTTAAAGAAGGATCACTCTATCTGTTGAGGCCTCCACAGCCCCCCAATTTTTAAGCAAATCTTGTCGCCCCCACTGATCTGGGTGGATCTCAAAGGCCATCCACCTTTTCCAATGAATCAACCTTTTCGAGCCTGTGGTTTTGATAAAACATTATATTCACACTTTTGAAGGGGAATGTAATGTAATGCCATCTTCATTTGTTAATTACAGACATCATGTAACGATTTCCTAGTGGTCTTATGTACATGCCTACATCATAGCATAAATGCATTGGATCCCATTAGAACTCTGAAGTTAAGCGTGCTTGGGCTAGAGTAGTACTAGGATGGGCGACCGATCAGGAAGTCCTAGTATTTTACATGCATGTGGCAGTTTGTAAACTTAGACCAATTGATCCCACATGCATCATGGAAATTATTCTCCTCTCACTCTCTCATATATAATAGAGGTGGAGGAGGTCCTTTAAGAATGCAATGGAGTGTGATGTAAATCCTGTTGTGAATGAAATGTAGCCAAAATCTCTATCTCTTCAGAGATAAGCTACCACCATTCTAGCCATTTTGTGTTCTACAATGTTCTGTTATTTTATTCATTAATAGAAGTTGGCCTTCATTGTATTTATGTGCCTCTTCTATCATTTTGTTTGTAACTCATTTCGTTCTCAGCATAATCTGAATCACCCACCCCCCAACCCTTTTTAGGATTTATGTTGATATTATCCCCTCATTGCATTACGACTTGGTTTCTTCCAATTCTTATTGAAATGGATTACTTTTTCAATGTTGCTCTGATTTCCCAAAGTGGTTCCCTTTCCTCATTTTCTTATGTATTTCGATCTCCTTTTCTTTTCATTGAAATTTCATTTGTTTGATCTCTTTAAATTCTCTTTTCTTCCTTTTTCTTTTTACTTTACCCCTCCGATTCCAAAATCAAGCCATATTGTCAAATTGACCCCCCTTTTCATTTTGTTTGCATTCTCTTCACCCAATTTCAAAATCATGCTCAATTCTCAAATTAGGTCCCTTATATTCTCCATTATTTCAAAATCATGCTCAATTCTCAAATTAGGTCCCTTATATTCTCCATTCGAATGACTGGTTCTTTTCAAATTTGAAGTACTCTTATCCTTGAAATTACCTTCCTTGTAATTGTTTTCCAAATCAGGCCCAAATTAAAAAAGTAAGTCGTCTCTTCACCTTTTTTTGTTGAGCCTTGTCTCAATTTTGAGATCGGCTCCAATTTCCAAATCGAGGCCCTCCCATCACCATTTGAATTGTACAAATTCTTTTTTCTATTTGATGATTTTAGGTTTTGTTTCATCCTCTTTTCGAAGCTTCGGATGAACCTTCAAATGCCATATTCTTAATCATTCCAAAGCCTTTGAATCAAGCCCTCCCTTCACCAAATTTTTTCAACCTTGGTCTAATTCATCGATCATT
>CBVK0100745227.1:0-10982 GCA_900067695.1 Picea abies | reverse complement strand
GAGTGCTAGTAGGTTGTGGTAGGGATGATGCCACACCTCTCCCTCAATATCTTTGGTTTTCGTGCTTGACCCCTTTAATCCAAATGTGATTCTGATTAGCAAGAATTCGTCAGCTTGCAACCATCAATGAAACATGTCAGTGATCCATAAACACATCATAATATACCCAGTCATATGCCCATATGAAAATAACAGAAATAATCAAACCATATACAATCCACTCCCTGACTCAATTCAGAGTCCAAGGAGATCATCGATGCCATCAACATCTTCAATATGTCAAGTGTCCTGCACACTTAGGAGAAACCAGTCAATAGTACCTGTCGATACATATATAATCAAATAACATATCATTATATCCAGAACATCGTCATCATAATCCGTAAGTGAAATAGACAATCATATAATAAACCGGATCACTTGCACGCAAGTGTCCTCAAAGAATAAGTTAAGTCATGTGGGTGCACAAGAGCGAGATGTTACAATTATGGAAAGTGCATTCAATTTCAAGAAAATGACCATACCTATCCATGATAGTGCACAAGATGCATAGTTGGGAATCCACAACCAGGATAAGCTGAATGTACCAGCGATGGAAAGCTCTGTCATGTTCGGCCTTAATGATGGCATCCTTATTGAATTGTAAGAACATAAGTCTGGGGATGGAAAAAACTGGTGTGCCTATTGCACTATTTTCATGGCCTAGACAGGGTTTCCATAAAATCATAGTAAGAAGTAGTAGAATCCAGTTGTAGTGGAAGTCCTTACCAAGGTTTTGTGCATCCAAGAAATCATCTATAAACGTATTAACAATGCACCTTTCCCATGCCATCTGAAAACCTCCAACACATCGTTTTGCGACTATGATGAACCTAAGAGGGAATTCATCCTTTCAACACTTCTGCAACAATTTGCATGCGAGAAATTGGGTCACAAAGAAGACTCGACGATCATTAATCTCTACAATCACCATGCCACGGGTTCCTCGATGTGTGCCATACTTTCCATAGATATAATTTTGTGCAGCATATTTTTATTTGATTGCTTTCAAGGGGTCCTCTCCCTATATGGGAAGACATGTAACTCAATGTATGGTATCTACATCAATCGATTATTTCTTATCGAGCCATAGGTATCCTCCATGCGACAATGTGAGTAAAAAGTGGATGCATGCAGTGACAGACGTACTATAGCCAAAGTGAGCATAGTCAACCAGAGTAAAAATGCCATCCTATCGGACAGGCTTGACCCATTCCTCAATGAGTACCAATAGCTTCCTGTTTGCACCCATGACCATCTGGGCATAGTTAGGGAATAATAGCTCATGGAACTAGACTAGGTCATGAACATTGTAGTTGATGAAAAGGATTTCTTGCACTTTTCCAATTCAGGAGATTGTGAAACTAATGTTAGTTGGTAATAATGGCCCTAACATGTCTTTGTCTGTGATAGCATTAGGTTTGTTGCAAACCTGCAACTTGCTGGATGAGGCCATGTGTGGTTGCAATCACTAGTTGCATAGGTCTCATTGATATTTGATATGGAGGAATGCAGATATAGGGCCAGACTCTTTTGAGTTGCATTAGGCTATCACTTGGTATGCTTTTGTATGTCATTCATTTGTAATTCATCTTTGAATTAGTGGGAGAGAAATCCTGGTTAGGATAATATTAATGCATGTAAAGGAAATTCTTGCAATAGTATCATCTGATGCACTGTTATAAAATCCATTTATTGGCGATGAGTCCTAATACTAGAAGTACATGCCTTAGTGGCCATCAGAACATAACTACTCCTGATGTACCATTATGATTTTTCTATCAATTGCTAGGGATGACTATTTTCCTTGATGTTGCCTCCAACGGAACCTGGCTAGGGACACTCTGGCATGCCAACTATTTCTTTTTGGATCAATAGGTGTTGTACCCCTCCATCCTTTACCAATCCTGTGACATGGCCAGATCAAATATAACATTAATCACCAAGTTTTTTTGAAAACATGCTAAATCTTTGGGTACTACGACCTTATGTGTCTACCTTTATTGTAGGAAAGTGTCTACACTGCCTAACCTTTAATGCAATAGACCTTATGTGTCTACCTCAACCTGTTCTAGTAGACCCATGGGATAAATCCTGTATTGATTTGCCATCCTTAGTTGGATGGGGGACCATACCAAGTTCGGTTTGCAATAAACTCCCATGACTTCTTTGGTATGATTTTCACATCGGGTCACAGATCCAAAATGACTCCATCCATCTCATAGATTCCTAGTTTAGCTATCATTTTGAACTCTCCTCCTGTGCGCTTCTTCTTAGTGACCTAGAACACATCCCTTTCTGGTAGAGGGGTGAATATAGCTATAGTTTCTCCCTCTTCCCCCATAATTTTTTTTATCATGTGCACTAACTTTCTCTCAACATCTAGATCATTTAACAACTTCAAACAACACAACAACGCAAGAAGTTACTCACTTTAACTTCGGCTTCCTCTATGCATCCAATGCCGTGTTGTGCTTCTTCCTGTGTCTTGCACTTCAACTCTTCACACACATTCTCATCTATTTCCTTTTTCTTATCCTATCACACATCTTGTTGTCTAACGTCTTCTTCCAGCGACCTCTGAGTTGTGCGCTATATCTACTCATGCATTCTTCTTCCAGCGACCTCTGAGTTGTGCGCTATATCTACTCATGCATACGAGCTTATTCCAATTATTTATGTGTGGTGCATTGTAATTCTTCATGTGCTTGGGATTCCTCCAGTGACCTTTTTGTCACAGTTTTCATTTCCTCATGTACACGAGATTCTTCTAGTGACCTTTGTGTCACATGCTGCAGCTCTTCACATGCCCTCTCCTCCTCTAGCACCCTTTTCACATCGCATAGAAATTTCTTCTGTTGCACAACATCAAACTTTGGATGGGCCAACACCGTTTTTCTGATCTTTCCTTATGTTCTTTCACCTGATATTTCTCAATGCTCTAGGTCCATTCCTGTTTTGGCTCCACCTCAGGTTATCACCCACACATTATCCTCCTCATCCTTCTTTTGATTCCCATGTGGCTCTATTGTTACTATATTATAGTGTGCATTTTTCTCTTCCCACTTCTTCAATAAGTCAGGATAATCCTTTGTGGCATGCTTAGTACTTTAGTAGTACCCCTGGAGAGAACGTGGTTTGGTACAAAACCTTGACACATGGCCTATATCACCACAATTGAAACAAGTGGGTGGTCTTCCTCCACCTCCTCCATATCCGCGTCCTCAACCACGTCCATATCCACCTCTAGGATATCCTTGGCATCCTCCTCTTTATGTGCCTCCATGGTCACCACATTTCTACTCTTCTAGGGATATGAAGGAATCATAAGTGTGGTATTGAATCAACTGTAGTGACCAAAAATTGTTCGCATCATGCCCCATGGATTTGAAAAAATCACAAAATGGAGTATGGTTTGTTTTTTGGTATTTCTCTAGTGTGCGGTAGTGAGGTAGGAGGTTTCCCCATTAACTGCAAATATTGCACCATTCAGTTTGAGGTCTAGTTGAAAATGGATTCGAGAAACCCATCGCTAAGTGATTTTCCAATGTAGGACATCCATCCCCATGGTGACCTTTTGACCGACATGTAGTACACCATACATTCTCATGCACCACTTTTGTCTTTTCCATATGTTGCGACTGCATTGTCATATTTGCAGGCTGGGACTGCACTTGTGCTAGCCCTGGGGATGTCTCTCCACCTCTCAACATGTCTTCCAAGTGCATTGCAATATCAACCTCCTCTGCCTAGGTAGTCACCTTTTACAGGTTGAATGGAACTTAGATACGGGGAAGCAATCCCGCAATTAACCATTCCATGTGTTGGACATCCTGGATTTTGAATGTCATCTTATCTAACAGTCCCTTGAACTGTTGGTCATAATCCCATACAGTCTCTCTAGTATTCTTCTTGATCTATTTGATTTCAATGATGCACTATGACTTTGAATTAGGATTATAGATTAACTCCTTAAGCAAATATTTCTTGATTTATGTGAGGAACCTCGTTTGTCTCAGTAGCATGGTTTCCTTGTACTTTATGTAGCATGTCAGGGATCTGTTTCTGAAAGTGGTCTCTATTTGTTCAATCTTTGATTTCTCGTCTGTGATCCTCTTCAGAGAACATATAGCCTCACACGTGAATCAATTTTGTTCTACATCATCCCTACCTGTCCCATGGAACACGGGTATCCTCAGTGTTGTACATCTTGATTCACCATCCTCAATCTAGGACTATGTCCTCATGAAAAACTACTCACTATCGGGGATCTAGGCATTGATACTCTCCCTTGCGAAGTATTGTTGACTTCATCTTCTTCTTCACTTGTATCCTCTCTTATTTATTCTACTACTTCGTCTTCCTCTACTCCTATTTTCACGATGTATGTTGTTATTTATTCTTGATTACAAATGTGCAAAGGTGTGGTTCAAAGAGGGGGCACCTCCATTTATCTTGTCATTTCTCATGAGGGAACCTAAAGAGTTTCCTACCTGCAATCATGCAAGACCATCCACTATATCTAACACATATTCCCCTTCTCGTAAGGGTTATTCACCATTCTCACCTACTCCAACACCTCTACTTTGTGCCTCATCTTCCTCTAAGGTATCAATATCTCTCAATAGCTAAGGGGATTGGACTTCATTTCCATGGGCCCTACCATCACTACTTATGGTATCTTCACTAGATACCCTACTTCTAACATCTCACTTCTTCATCGATCTATCATCGTCTTTGCTCATATCTAGCACAACAATATCTCCCACACTTCCTCTTGGTGTGGTCTCCTTCCTCTTCATTATGGGTCTAACCCCTTGTCCTTCACCCCCCACTTCCTTTTTTACGTTGCTTTGTTCTAGTTTTCTCCCTATATGATATGATGGTCTATGGTATCCCGAAGTGTACCCACATGTGTTAAAAGAAGAGCTTGGTAGTGGCCTCTGTTGTGATATTCTTTTTGTAGGTTGTTAGGATGGCCATCTTAGAAAACTGATCAACCACCATGAAAACATAGTTATTTCCCTACTTGGTTGAAGGAAGACTCGACATGTAGTCCATCGAGATGGATTCCCATGGCTTGTTAAGAGTAGGAAGAGGGATGTATATGTATTTCTTCTTAGTGGATTGTTTGGAAATGACGCGGGAAGTGCAATACTTGATATACTTGTTGACATCCTGTCAAAGTTTCGACCAATAGAAATTCTTATGTAGTACTGCCACAGTATTTTCTATGCCAAAATTTCATGCCATTCGAGTGTTGTGAGCTTCCCAAATTAGCTTCACACGCTCACTTGAAGGAACAAAGAGGTGGACCAGATGGCATAATAGTCTGTCCTGAAGATGAAAGTCAGTGACAGTCGCACCTGTGCTCAACATCTGGTAAGTGGTAGTGAAGTCAAGATTTCTCTTGTAGAGTTGGGGCCACTCAGATGCATCATGGCTACAGGAGTGGAGCACTGTGGTTAAGGTTGCAACTGGAGGTCGACTAAGGAATTCAACAACAGGATTGGTGCTCCTTGTCTTATATTTCATGTTGAGATGGAACTGCTTCAAGTATGTGGACCACTTCTGATGGAGGCCATTCTGCAATTTTCCTTGTGTCTGCATGAACTGTAGAGGCTTGTGATCAATGTGGATGATTGTCTCCTTCCCAAGAATTTAGTGCTTCCATTCTCGACAGACTTGTACAATGGAATACATTTCTTTGTCATAGGTGGGGTACTTACGGATGACATTTGATAGTGTCTCACTATGATGTTCCATTGGATGACCATGTTGAGTGAGATTTGTGCCCATGATATATTCTGAGGCATCGGTCTCAATCTCAAAACATTGTTGTAGATCGGGTAAGGAGAGTATTGGATCTGAGCACAAGAAATGTTCCAGATCATAGAAAACTTGCTGATGCGACTTTGTAATGTTCCCAACCAATTTTCGGCCAAGAACGAGGGTTTTTGTTTGATGTTTTGTGTTTTGTTTTGCAGATTGCTACTACATAAAGATGTGATGAAGTATTTTTTTATTTTATTGCATAGAAGACATCATAACAAGTATGGAACACATGATAATGAATTTTATTGCATAGAAGACATCATAACAAGTATGGAACACATGATAATGAAGTAAACACATAAACATATATAACAAGCTTCAAATATGACCTTTATTTAGATACAATAAGAGATATTCATACATATATCTGTAGATATGGTACAATATAGGAGATATAGAGACCCTAGGTCTTCCTCAACTGAATATAAGATTAATTTATTTCCCTTCTTGAATAGATTCCTTCAAATCCCTGTTGGTACGACCCTGGATTATGAGATCTGGAGACAAGACAGCCCCAAAATGCTAGAACTAGAACTGGTACGGCCCTATCTGGCTGGAAATGCTCAATATTTCGGCTTCCCAGCAAATGACCTCCAAATGATATCAAAACACCCTCAAACTATAGATCAAGGGCTCTAGAGTAGGAATGAATAAAGTTAGAGTGCAACCCCTCAAGGTTTCCCTCGGATCTATGAGTATCCTCAATGGGAGTTGCAACTTCCTTCAGAAATCCTTCCTGAGCCAAATAAAATAATCCAAAGGAGATACCCTTGGTATCAATGCTACAAAATGGCGCTATGACCCTAGTGATGAACCTCCAATGGCCAAAAACTACAGATCCAGACTCCTCCAAGGAGATCGAACCATTTCTCTTCCAAGGATGTGCCCTACTGCTGAAAACCCTTCAGATTTGTGCATCAACTCCAAGTGTTATTTGTTGAATACCTGTGACTGGATTAGAATGGTGAAGTGATCTTCATACATAGATCTGCAGATCTGGTACAATATAGAAAATATAAAGACCCTAGATCTTCCTCCATTGAATATAGTTGATTACAAAATTAATTTTTTCCCTTCTTGAATAGATTCCTTCAGATCCCTGCTGGTACGGCCCTGAATGGCTAGATCTGGAGTTGGTACGGCCCTGGAAGGCTGGATCTAGAACTGGTACGGCCCTGACTAGCTGGAAATGCTCAATATTTCGGCCTCCTAGCAAATGACCTCCAAATGTTACCAAAACACCCTCAAACTGTAGATCAGGGGCTCTGGAGTAGGAATGATGCAAGTTGGAGTGAAAACCCCCAAGGTTTCCCTCAGAGCTGTGAGTATCCTCAATGGGAGTTGCGCCCTCCTTCAGAAATTCGTCCCAAGCCAAATAAAATAATCCAAGGGAGATACCCTGGATGTTAATGCTGCAAAAGGGCGTTATGGCCCTAGAGATGAACCTCCAATGGTGTAAAACTGCAGATCTAGACTCCTCCAACCAGATCAAGCCTTTTCTCTTCCAAGGATGCGCCCTATTGCTGGAAAACCTTCAAATATGGACACCAAACTCCAAGTGTTATTCGTTGAATACCTGTGACTAGATTAGAATGGTGAGGGAGTGATCTTTCACCTCCTTGACCAAGGTTGAACCAAGAACAGAGGAATCTTTCACCTCCTTGCTGGTTTCTAGGGTTGAGATGAACCTCCAATGGTGTAAAATTGCAGATCTAGACTCCTCCAAGCATATCGAGCCTTTTCTCTTCCAAGGATTCACCCTATTGCTGGAAACCCTTCAAATATGGACACCAAAATCCAAGTGTTATTCGCTAAATACCTGTGACTGGATTAGAATGGTGAGGGAGGGATCTTTCACCTCCTTGACCAAGCTTGAACCAGGATCAGAGGAATCTTTCACCTCCTTGTTGGTTTCTAGGGTTTGTTTACTCAAAACCCTCAAAACGTAAGTTGTCTAGCTCAAGAGTGCAGAGTGCAAAATGAATAATGAGAATAGAATGCCAAGAGGTGTGCCCTTCTCTTTCTTTTATACCTCCTTTTTCTAATTTTCCATTGAGTTGCTTTTTCCACTTGCTAAGGGTTTTAATTTAATTTTCCTTAGTCTTTTACCAAAGTCACTTTAATAATATAACTTTAGATCTCTTTAGTGACAAAAACCATATTTCCTTCCCCTTGCTTATCTTGGACTATAGTCTAGAGGGGTAGCTAGACTACTACGTCCCTGAGCTCTTTTGTCAATGAGAAGAGGATATTACGATCTCCCCTACTAGAAATTGGTTGTCCTCAAGCAATCTAGAAGCATTATCTTGCATTATTCTTTCGCTTTCCCAAGTACCATCTTCTATGGGAAAATCTTTCCATTTAACCAAATACTCTTTAATGGCTCTTCTCCTTATTTGTTTCACCTTGGTTTCCAAGATCCTCTGTAGTATGAGGTGTAGTTGTCCTTATTCATCCATGGGTGGCAATGTCTCATTGACTAATAAATGTTGGCCTAATGATTTTTTCAAACAAGAAACATGGAAAACATTGTGGATCTTACTCCTCGAGGGCAATTTCAATTCATATGATACTTCTCCAATTCTTCTTTGTACTTCATGTGGACCATAAAAGCGGGGTTGTAATTTCTCAACACCACTCTTATTGATAGATTCTTGTCTATATGGCTGCAGAAACAAGTATACCAAATCTCCAACCTCAAAGGTGTGCTCCACCCTTTTCCTATCTACATATAATTTCTGTTGGTTATGCGCTTTATGGAGATTGTCCTTGAGTTCTCTAATGATGTCTTGGTTAACCTGAATCCACTCCTTTTCCATAGGAGCCTTTCTTTCTCCAAATACAATCTCTTCAAAAGTAAGAGGATCATAACTGTATAAATCTTTAAAGGGGGACATGCCAATGGACATGTGGTAGGTGGTATTGTAACAATATTCCCCCAAGTAAAGCTATATGACCCAAGCCTTATGTTGTCCTACTACATAATTTCTAAGGTAACCCTCTATCCATTTTTTGACAATTTCAGTTTTCCCATCAGTTTGGAGATGGTAGCTAGTGTTAGGAGTCAATTTAGTGCCCACCAGTCTAAAAGGCTCTTGCCAAAAGACACTCATGAATTTGTTGTCCCTGTCACTAACAATGTTCTTAGGTATGCCATGCATCCTAAAAACCTCTTTGAAGAACAATCCAGCTACCTGTGATGTGTTGTAGTCCATGGAGATGGAAAAGAAATGACTGAACTTGGTTAATCGATCCACAACCACAAATATGCAGTCCTTACCTTGCGTTCTGGGAAGACTTGTGATGAAATCCATTGAAATACTTTCCCATTTGTTCTCTAGTATTGGAAGAGGTTGTAGGAGTCCTACTAGATGAGAGTGTTCATATTTATTATGTTGGCAAGTAGTACATTCCTTGATGTGGGGCAAAACATCTCCTTTGAGTCCTTTCCAAGAGAACCTTTATCTTACCTGTATATATGTCTTAAGGAACCCTTGATGGTCCGCTATTGGAGCATCATTGAAGGATTGGATCGCCTTTCCTTTGAATGTAGATCCAAGTACCAAATAGATCCTTACTTTGTAACAAATGATGTCATTTATAACCATGTACCTATCATCCTATAGTTGTCCATCCATCAACTCACATGCAAACCTATTCTTTGAGTATTCTACCAACAACTGTGGTTTCGAATCCACTGATAGTTCTTCCATAGAGTAGGCCGAAGGTCTTCTTGATAGTGCATATGCATCTACATTATTCTTTCCTTTGATGTACTCAATATCAAAATTGTAAGCTTGAATCTTGCTTACCCACTTTTGTTGTCTCTTGTTCAAGTCCTTCTAGGATAAAAAGTACTTGAGGCTATTGTGATCAATTCTTACTACAAATTTTTCTCCAACTAAGTACTGCCGGAATTTGGACAAGGCATACATTATGGCCAACATATCCTTGTCATAAATTTTATAGAGCAACTCATGGCCTCTCAGCTTATGACTCTCATAGGCAATAAGATGCCTATTTTTCATAACGACAACTCCAACTCCTACACCTTATGCATCACATTCTAATATGAAAGGTTGAGAGAAATCAGGTGGGGAAAGTACCGGGCAAGTACTCATGACCTTCTTCATTTTTTCAAATGTGACCTGTGCTTCTTCACTCCAACTGAAAAATCCCTTCTTGGTCAAGTCTGCCAGAGGGGCATAAATTTGGGAGAATCCCTTGATGAACTTTCTATAATAGCTGCAAATTCTAAGGAATCCTTTGAGTTCTGTGAGTGTCCTTGGGGTAGGCCAATTAATGATATCTTGTATTTTTTCTTGATGGACCTGTACTCCCTTTGCCCCAATAATATGTCCTAAGTAGAAAACCTCGGTCATGCCAATCTCACACTTCAACTCTTTAGCATATAAAGATTGCTCTTCCATGATACCCAATATTTCATCTACATGTCGTAAGTGATCCTCCCATGTCTTGATATAGATCAGTAAATCATCAAAGAAGACAAGCAAATATTTTCTCAGTTTCTTGTTGAACACATGGTTCAAACATGACTGAAAAGTGGCAGGGGCGTTGGTGAGGCCGAAAGGAATCAGAAGAAACTCATAGTGGTTGAAGTGACATCTGAATGTAGTTTTATGTACACCATGTTCTCTCATTTTGATCTGATGATAACCCGACCATAGATATATCTTAGTAAAGTAGTTTTCACCATGAAGTTCATCCAACAGTTCATCAATCCGGGGAATAGGGTACATGTTCTAAATAGTCCTCTTTTTCAATGTGTTAGCTCCCAAAATGAACCCGTCCCTTTGGTCGCATTTTGTGGTGGATAGCATGGGTATTGGTAGTTTTCTCAATTTGATTTTGAGTTTTTCTAGCTGCAAGACTTAGGTTTTGGTTTTTGTCTTGGAAATAAGATGACCCATAAAGGTCTTCTCTTTAAAATTCTCATAAATTTCTTTCAACAGCTAACGTGTGTTTAAAAGATGAGTGTTAACTGGTGAAACTGGCGACTTTCAACAGCTAAGGAGCATCTCTCATAGGTCCACGTGATGGTGAAAGTGTTGATTTTCAAAACATCCAAAGAAGCATTGTCGCGGGTC
>CBVK0100745226.1:0-10983 GCA_900067695.1 Picea abies | reverse complement strand
GACACAACCAACAAGGTAGCCAATAGATTCTTTTGTGATATATAAGTTTCCTTGTTGGTTGTGCCATACAAAACATAGATCTAATTTATTTTTAATTATATATAAAACATTATATTGGGTTGTGAGACAATTAAATGATATGATGAAGCCTTGGATGCAAGAATAAATACTAGGTACTAAGATGGCAGATCAATGCAAGTATACTAAGTGCTCTACCTTGGATGCCACTAAAAGGAAAAAACAATCTGGTCAGGAGAGGATTGTACAAGCTCAAGGGGTGATTGATATTTCTCAACAAAAGGCAACCAAGGCAATTGCGTTATGCAAGAGAAGACTATTGAAGCCACATGTGCTACCCAAGAGAAGGCTTCTCAGGTCATTGAAATGACCAGTGGAATCGGTTAGTTGATAGTGAAAAGGCCTCTCAAGCCACTTAAACTACCAATGAGAAAGTCCAACAGTGGAAGAAAGGAATCAATTCTATCCTTCAACGGGTGGGGATGAAGGTAAAGGGAATTATGAAAAGTGTAATGAAGGTTTTGAAGCATCCCTTGGGCGGTAGTGAAGGAGATCATAACAAAAGGGTGTGCCAAGGATGACCATCCACTCAACAAGTATGTCGATATTTAGAATGAAAGGAAAGTGTTTGAAGAAAAGATCGAATGTTTTTTCCTAGCCGCCAAAAATACCATGGTAGCAGAGATTGTTGTGCCAAGTGTTTGATATAATGCATGTAGGAATAGTGTGAAAAACTTTCTTTAGATGCCACCAATTAAGTTTCCCACCAAAGTAGAAACAACAGGAACAATGCACATGCAACTAGCAGCAAAAGAGGAGTCCCCATTCCCACAAACAGAGGAATTAGCATGACAGAGTCTCCATGTATTTATTTTTGGTTTTATATTTATGCGTGGTATGAAATTGGGGGGAAATAGGCCAAGGCCAAGGGCAAAGACAAGAATTGTGATTTTCGATACAGAGTTGAGGCCTTCCCTTCTTTTTCTCAGTAACAGACCACCGAGGTTAGAGGTTCAAGTCTCCTCCTAACAACACAAACTTGGTCATTATTGTATTTTAATAATTTCTTCATTGACACACAAGCCATCCATTGTTCAAATCCAATGTAGTAGTAGTTGTTTATCTGGTAGTTGAGATGAAACAATCCAAGAGTGAGATTGTCTACATACCTTTTTGTCTCGTAGTCTCTACCTTCAAATGGAAAACACATGGTATTTTACTTTAAGAACAAAGTGGAGGGTGATAAATTTGAGTTCTATGTTATTTATTAGATCCATCTCTACAAGTGCAAGCCTTGGTTTGGATTTCCTTTAAATTGTTCTCTTTATTCATGTTGCCATTTTCTTTCATTCTCGAAATAGTGGCTTGTGAAGGCCGAATCATGAACACAAAATTCCTCTTGACATACATTGAAATTCTCCACCATTAGAAAATATTTCTACTAAGCCATCATAAATATTTTGGGTGTATACAAATTTCTATGAATATCATTGAAATTTAGTTTTTGGAAGAACAAAATCTGTAATATATTATTTGTCTCTTCCAAGATTATAGTTTTCCTTTTGTGTATATTGCAGTATGAGTTGCAAAAAAACCTCTGTGTTGTCAAATGTTGGATTATGGGTAATCAATGTGGTTATTTTCAGTGGAAATCATCATGGGGAACAAACAAGTGATGTTTGATAAAATGATATAACTTCATATTGAATGAACAATTTTATATTAATTTCAATTAAAATATACTTATGTAACTTCCAGTTATATTTGTTAATAATGGGATTATATTATTCTATCCAAACTCATCATTGGATGTTTTATTATCCGTGTTTGTTATTTTTTGGATTATGTTTGCTCTCCATAACATTTCTTCTCATGTTATCTTCATACTTATATAACCCAAATAGAAGAGGCAAGAAACCATTTAATTGTTCTCGTCTTGAATTTTCTAAATGAAAATGTGTCGAAAAAATGATTACAATAAGAAATTGCATGGAGAATAGTGGGGAGGCTTGGTGCTTCAATAGTCATCTCAATTGGAAGGATTTTCCTCATCCTTCTATGGGAAAATTTCGTACACACTTTGGATGGAACTACATTCTTGAGAACTTATCATTGGGAATCAATTCATACTTATATAACCCAAATAGAAGAGGCAAGAAACCATTCAATTGTTCTTGTCTTGAATATCTTAAATGAAATTGTGTAGATATATTGATTACAATGAGAAATCATATGGATAATAGTTGAAAGGTTTGGTGCTACAATAGTCATCTCAAATAGAATGTTTTTCCTCATCCTTCTATGGGTGAATTTCATATGCAGTTTGGATGGAACTCCATTCTGGAGAGCTTGTAATTGGGAGTCAATGAGTCATTAGTATTGCAAATTTTTGAAGCGATGACTCTCTCATGCACTTTAGACTATGGAGCTCATTTGAATCTATGGTTTTCAACATCAAATTGAATTGTACCAGTGACCAATGAAAATGTCATGATACATAACTGCCCTCTATATCCTCTTATCCTGATAGTTCTTGGAAGATTCTCTTTATATATCACCATTGTATTGTTCTTGAATCCTGATAGTTCTTGGAAGATTCTCTTTATATATCACCATTGTATTGTTCTTGAAAGTTCCATTAGAAACACCACAAATACCCCCATGTCTAGATCTTAGTACTCAACTATGCATGAGAGGAGCCCCTCCCCTACTCTCATTATTGATTCTTAACATATTTGAGTAATATGTATCGAGCCAACACTCCTTGTACCATCTAGTTTATGCTAATTGAATTTTATATATATTCGAACTTCTGCTAGTGACAAAACACTCTAAAGCTTTCCATACCTGTAAAAAATGTATCTTGTTAGTCATATTTCACCTACTCATGTTTTACTCAAGATCAATGCAACTTTTACCCCCAAAGGTGCACTCCTAGCATAGATTTTTCCTAAAAACCTACATTGTACCAATGCAGAAAATCCCCTTTTTTCCTATGCTATACCAGTGCATAAACTAGGGGCAGTTCCTACGCTCCCAATGCAAGAATCACCCTCAATTCCTACACTAGTCGTAAAAAATTTGATCAAGGTTTACTTGGGGTGAAATTGGATCTAATCTATGCAAGTAAATCACTGAAAATGAAGAGATGGTTCATACCACTAACCTAAAACTCGCATACTAAAATTTCATTAGTCAGTTTGTCCGCAACAATAACACAAATATTTATGGTTTCCCTCAACTCTCCAACTTTAGCATGTGCAAATGAATTTAAATTTGGGGATTTTTCCCTATTTATAGAAAAGTTCTAGTTTTTCTTTTTCCTTGTATGACCTCATACAAACTTTGATTGACATGCCATCTATGTCATTAAATTCGTAATTCCAAGCCCACCAAAAGGGTATTCTTAGAATTTATCGCTTTGATACTTCATTCAAACACATTTTTTCCTTGAAGCATTAAGGTATGTAAATGTTTTAATTTGATTTTTTTTGCACTAGTTTTCTTTTCATAAGCATCTTTACACTTTAGTATTAGTTGACTTGTGTGCATAATTTCACCATGGAAATTGATGGGCCTCCCATTTGATATATTTTGAGGCCCATTTTGGAGACGATGTGACCCTCTTTGTATTAAAAAAAGACCCATTTTGACTATGACTAAAGAAAATATTGCGAGATTTATGCATTTGGATATTATAAGATGATTGGATGATTGAGTGATGTGATTTATCTTAGTTTAGTTGTGGTTTCGAAAAATTCATGCACTTTTATAGGTGTACTAACCCATTGCTCAAGTAGTTCGAATTTCAAGGGAATTCTTCACCAACATCCACCTAAGACAAAAGGGGGATTATGTCCCATGTTCAATCTCCAAGGCATGCCAATCCTTCAATGAGTCAAGACACCAAACCAATCACCATGTCAATGTGAATCTCTAATTGAGAAAGATCAATCTAGAAGGGGATTTGACCCTTAAAACATGGGCCCCTGATTATAGGGATCCTAAAGACAAGAGACCTCCAATCAAGGACTGTTTGGAGAGTTGATTGATGAGTCTTTTAACATAAATAGTAGTTAGGGGTTAATCTTAGTTTAGTCTTTATATTTTGAGGATTGAGAATGCTATTGGAGTCGGTGCATTCAAACTTGTTGAGAATAAGTGGCTATTTTGGATTAATATCTTAATGAAGAAAGTGTTCTTTCAAATTTCTTGCTCTTGGTAGTTTATTTAGGTTCCTTGTAGAAGCCTTGAGTAGGGAATAATCAAGGATAAACAAGGGACCTTTGTCTACTATTATCTTTCCCTTTTTCAACCGTCTTTAGTTAATCTTGTCACGGTTTTATGTTATGCACTATTTCTTGCAAGTGATCTTCATTTCCTGTAGTGGTTTCTAGCATATCGTTTCAATTAAAGTTAGTTGTTTTATGTCATTGATGAGAAGGTATTGTTAACTCTATTTTGCATTAGTTTTAATTCATCTTTGTAGTAGGTGAACTTGAGTAGAGATAACTCTATTTTTCAATTGTTTACTTCAGCTTTGTAGTAGGTCAATTTGAGTAGGGATAACTCTGTTTTGCAGTAGTTTCCTTTCAATTTTACAACATGGAAATGTAGTTAGAGTTACTTTGTTTTAAAACAACTTATTTCATCTACATCATGTCAAGTTAAGTAGGGTTAATTACTTTACCAATAGGTGTTTTAGCTATGTTTTGTAGCGCCTTTCATTTCTATTTTTTTAGCAACACAGTTATTATGCATCATATTATTTCCACTTTTCGTTTGATTTTTGTTCTTTACATTTCAACATTCTTGTTGTTAAGTATTTCTCTCATTCCTAGAGTTATCATGTCTCTTTTCTAAGTAGAGAGATGTCCTTATGTAGTTTGTACACATAATGCACAATACCTCATCAAAGTAGTGCTTGGGTTGACAATTTAAAGTTAAGCTAAGGAGTTCAACATTCTTGTTGTGATTCTTTCTCCCACCATGTTTTGGCATTGTTGTTGGGGGGGTACTAATACTACATACATCACATCATTTTTATCAAGAAAAAAAAGAAGAAGAAAGCTCATTAGATTGCATGCATTGACCTAGAGACAGATTTGGTAGATTTTTATCAAGAACTCACACCATTGAAACATATACAATCAATCAAGAACAACAAGAAGTCGATTGTGAGACAAAAATTCAACAAATCATTGAAGAATTTGGAGACTTACCCCCAAGAGTAGGATTTTTTTGTAGATTTCTTAGGAGAACGAGGAGGATCCCCAACTCACCATACCATGGTTGAGGATGCATATGAACAATATGATATCTTTGAGTTCCCCATTTGGGAAACCAATGGAGAAACCAAAATGAAGATATAAATCATTTTTATCTTCCTCACTTCTATGGTCTTACTTCAAAATACCTTAACACTTTCCTTTTTGAGTTTGAAGTTATTTGCAGAACTTACAATTATGCATATGATGATCATAATCTCAATCTCTTTCCCTCTACACTTAAGGAATCAAACTTGAGATGGTTCACAAGTTTAGAAGGAAAAAACATTAGAAAATGGGAGCAAATGAGGAAAACCTTCATCACCAAGGAGAAGGATTATTGCAAGGCTAGGGACACATGATATGATATCTTCAAAATTATCCAAGGAGAAAATGAATCTTTGGAATATTATGAGGAAAGGTTCCAACTCCATTACAAAAGAGCTCATAGTTGCACAATGGATGACAACTCACTCAAGTGTGTGTTGCTTAGAGGGGTAAGAGAGGAACTTATGGAGATATTGAATCTCCTTGCAAATTGAGACATTATCTAGTTGGAGTATGAATACATCAAGAAACTATTTAAAAACTACTCTATATCTACAAGGGAGAAGAGTAGGAATGGAAAAAGTATGGTAACACAATCATCTAACTCTACAAATATTTCTAAAAATGAATTAGGAGGTTTGTTAGAATATATGAAAAATAATATTTTATACTCATTAGCCATACAAATGGATACATTGTAGATAAAGAGGAAGAATAAAGAGCTCTACCTTTTTTTTGTCCTAAAGGCACAAAGAAACACCCTAGAAATGGATGCCCACTCAACATTATAGAAATTTGTGCAATTTGTGAAGAGCAACATGCAACTAACAAATGCCCTTCCTTGCCAAGTCTCAAGGTTGTTTATTAGGGGGTTGAAGAGAATGTGGAGCCACTATGCTTCATCAATCGAAGAAGACAAGGATTGTATCCATTTGAACCAGGTATGCCTTACTTTGATCCTCAATACTTTGTTGGATATAACTCACAAATTCATACTCAACCTTGGTATCCCCCTAATCAACCTATCTGTCCCATGAAAATATCAGAATCAACCTCAACCTTTCAATCCCTCATATCAACCATGTTCATCCCAACCTCCAATGAAAAACTCCCTCATATCAACCATGTTCATCCCAACCTCCAATGAAAAACCATAATTGGACTAACCCTCCACAAGGATGGAGACCTCTAAACCAACAATAACAACCATTTCTCCCCCTTACATTGCAACAAAAAAATCATTCCACAAGAATTAATCAACAAGTACTAAAACAACCATAGTTGCCTACCCAACTAACTTCCAATCCAAACAATAGGTAGATCCAACAAGTGTATAATAACGAGATGGCATACCAATCCTACTATATGGATATTCAAGACAAAACCTATAGAAGACACAAGCTTTGAGAGAGAGGAATTTCTTCCATAAGAGAAACCTCTCCCTGAACTAGTTCCACCATATATTTAAAGATTAGATACCATCAAGGCCTACACATCCTTAGAAAATGAACTCCTAGGAGAACTCAAAAACCTATGTGTCATAACTCCTCTCCTCCAAGCCATTAATAATGTACCTATTTATAGAAAATTCATTAAAGAGGAGTGCATTAGGAAAACTAGAATAAAGAAGAAGGATTCTCCTACAATTAATGTGATATGCCAACTAGCAGACCTCATGGTAGGAAGAGTATTTGTCCCTAAGTACTTAGATCCATGAAACCATGTAATAGATGTCTACAACAACAAAAATATCATCCATAATACCTTGATAGACCTAGGGGAATCAATTAATGTCATGAAAACATAGACTATGCTTAAACTAGACCTTTACGTATTGCTAATACACACACATATTGTACTCCAACCAGTAGACAAATCAATTATAAATCGCGAGGGAGTACTAGAAAAAGTAAGGGTTTATATTGATTCATGGGAGTATCCAACATATTTTATAGTGCTTCAAACAAAATATAAGTTGAATGGATACCCCCTTATCTTAGGGAGGCCTTGGCTAGCTACAAAATATGCATATTTCAACTATAGGGTAGGAAATACGACCATTAAAAAATGCCAATTTCAAAAGAAAGTTGTCCTCTACCCCCTTCCAAGACACTAGTTAAAAAAGAAATCCCTATGTGGGTAGGACAATAGGAATAGGAGGGAATATTTCAGACAACATTATACCCTTTCCTTATCATTGAAACAACCTTGGCCATGAAAAACACAAATGAGGACACTTTCATCTCCAACTTCATACAAAATGTGTACCCCGTTGTTGTAAAAATTGAAGGTTTTGATGACCATGAACAATAACAATTGTTTGAAGTTTCTACTTATCTGAAGAGGGTTTATGGAAAGATTTAACCATTGCTAAGATTTATAAAAGAATAGTCCAAATAGTAGAAAATTGTCCTTCAAAAAAATATGAAAATCAACACTAATTTGACTATTGTCCAAGAGGAACAATTGTTGGTTTTCCTAAGAATCATACCATAACATTTTCCTAAGATTACAAGGAAATGAAATGAATTCACTCAGACATTTATACCCATCACATTTACATAAATGATGAATTTGTACCAATTAGACAACCTCAAATAAGGATGAACCTTGCCTTGAAAGACATTGTTAAGAGAGAGATATAAAACCTCCTAGATGCATGATTCATTTATCCTATATTTTATAGTGAATGGGTCTCACCCTTGGTTATTTTTCCTAAGAAAAATGGAAAATGGAGAGTGTGTGTGGATGTGACATTGAACTCAACAAAGCCACTAGGAAAGACCATTTTCGTTACCTTTCATTGACCAAGTACTAGATGTACTAGCAAGAAAAAAGTAATTCTCATTCATGGATGGGTTTAGTGGGTACAATCAAATTCAAATCAGCCCCAAGGATCACAATAAAACTACTTTTACTTTTTCTTGGGACACATTTTCCTAGAAGGTCCTTCCCTTTGGCCTTTGCAATGCTCCTACAAGTTTTCAAAGATTTGTATTGAGCATATTTTCAGACCTCATATGTCACACTGTAGAAATCTACATGGATGATTTTACACCTTACGGAAATTCATTCTAAGAATCCTTGAAAAATATTGAAAAAGTGCTAACAAGGTGTGAAGATATGAACCTATCACTAAACCATGAAAAATGAAATATACTCATGGCTTAAAGGGTTGTCTTAGGCCACCATATCTCTTCTAAGGGAATTGAATTTCACCAAACCAAATTAAACATCATCAAATACCTTCCTATATCCCCTATAGAAAAAAGATGTAAGGATATTTCTTGGTCATGCAAGATACTACATATGGTTTATCAAGGACTTCAACAAACTAGATTCCCCTTCATAACTCACCTTGTTGTCCAAGGATAGTGAATTTTACTAGACAACAATGTGACAAAAAGCCTTTGAAAATATCAAAGAAAAACTCATATTATCCCCTATATTGCATGGTCCTAAGTCATACATTCCATTCCACATTCATACTAATGCATCTGACAAGGCACTAGGGTTAGTTCTAGGCCAACAAGAAGACAAAATTCCCTTTGCAGTTTATTTTATCAACACAAATTTATTTGGTGCAGATTTGAATTATAATGTCACAAAGAAAGAGTTTCTTGTAGTTGTTTATGCCATTGACAAGTTTAGACACTATGTCACTGGATATCTTGTCTTTGTGAATATAGATCATGATGCCATAAAGTATTTGACGAACATAATTGATACTAATGGTAGGATCATTAGATGGATTTTACTGTTGCAAGAATTTGATCTAACAATACTTGACATGCCTAGAAAACAAAACATCATTGCATATTTTTTATCAAGATTGATCAATACTATAGATAATGAAGTGGTAGATGACAATTTTCCTAATGAACATATCTTTGCAATATCAATAGAAACTCCCTGGTCAGAGAATTTTTTAAGGATGCATACTTATCTTAAAGCATATAAACCTTGGTGAATCTTACTAATTCTTAAATGCCAACCATAAAATGTTTGGTGATATTTTTGTAAAAATATTAGAATTACTAAGGATTTTATATATTTTTAGAAAATTTTGGAGATTTTAGAGTAAAATACTTTTATGCTGTAAATTTGGGTAAATAAAATGAAAATTGGTGAATCATTGTTTGGAAAAAAACAAGGAAAATTATCCCCTAAAATTTCCCTTGTCTCTAGTTTGTTGACATAGCCAACTACTTAGTTATAGGGATGTTTCCTCAACACTTCTCTTATAGAGAATGCTGCAAAATCATCAAGAAGAGTGCCACCTTCATTTGGATCAAAGGTTATTTGTTCAAGCTTAGATAAGACTAGATCTTGAGAAGATGTGTCAGACAAGATGAAATACATGAAATCCTCCATGCATGTCATGATGATCCTTAAAAAAAAATGTCATGATGATCCTTGTGGGGTTCATTATGTTGTGAAGAGGACATCTTACAAAATCTTGCAATCTTGATACTATTGGCCTACCCTCCATAGAGACACTCAACAATATGTCTCTCATTGTGATGAGTTCCAAAGGATGGGAAAACCTACCAAAAGAGATGAAATGTAATTGTATCCTTTTGATAAATGGGACCTAGAAATTGTAAGACCCATTGACCCTCCTTCAAACCAAAATAATTATATCCTAGTATGCAATGTTTACTTAACAAAATGGGTAGAAAAGAAGGCAATCAAGAATGCAACTGAAGAGAAGGTAGCATAATTTCTAATTGAAAATATCTTCTCTAGATTTGGAGTCCCAAGAGAGATAGTTACAAACCAAGTTTTCCTCATAGGATATTGGGGGACAAGACTCCAGAGTAAAGCCATACATAGGACATTTGAGGATCTTTGGTTGTCCAGTATATATCCATGTGCTCGTGGAGAAGGGGACACAGTTGGATCCTTTAGAATAGAAGGGTATATTTTTGGGGTACAGTGAGACCTCAAAGTAATACATGATCTTCATTCCAACGCAGAGGAAGACAATTGTGAGCAGATATGTTAAGTTTGTGGAGAACTTGGCATCTAGGAGATCTCAAGAGTCATAAAAAGTGATAGAGGATGAGGAGCAACAAGCTCCAAAGGATGCAAAACAATTAGTAGTTCAGAATTCAGGTGGGGAGGAGTTAGCCCCTTTCAGTCTTGTCAGGAGACCCGGGTGGCTATTGCAGGCATTGAAGGATGTTGGTGATGCTCATAGGAGTGTGGTTAGAGAGTGCATTCCTTTGAAGAAGTTTCTGAACTATATGGCGCTCATGAGTAGCATCATTAATGTTGGGCCTTTTATTTTTTAGGAAGAAGAAGATCAACAGGTATGGCATGATGCCATGGTAGAGGAGTACACTTCTATTATGAGGAATGATGTTTGGGACATAGTTTCGAGATTGAAGGGGAAGTCATTTGTGAGTTCTAGGTGGCTCTACAAGATTAAGAATGTTGCAGATGGTAGCATCAAGAAGTTCAAGGAAAGGTGTTTGGCAAGAGGGTTCTCTGAGAAAGAGGGAGTGGACTACAATGAGACATTTGCTCCAATCACCAAGTATGATTCTATTTGAGCTTTTATTTCTATTGCTTCAGTTATGAGGTGGAGGATACATCAGAGGGACATATAAATAACTTTCCTCGACGAGATCATTAAGGAGGAAGT
>CBVK0100745225.1:0-10983 GCA_900067695.1 Picea abies | reverse complement strand
TGGCAGAACCACTATAAATACAGGGCACCAGTTCTCATTTGACACATCTTAGAATTGCAGAGAGCAACTGGTGCACACTGTAGTTCCCAGTTTGGTGCGCACGTGTGGAGGAGAGCTGTAGGTGCAGCTGCTGTAGCTAGCAATTTCAGTGTTGGCTTGGACTATCTCTTAGCTAGGGTTTGGACTATCTGATTGGCTATTGTTGGTTCACTATCCTTGGAGGAAGATGTGTTACACCTTATTTGGCTATCTAGCCTAGGGTTTGCTTCCAGAGTAATTCTCAGTCAAGGTTAAGGTGCTCGGAGGGTGGCTTCGGCCTATGGTTGGGTGATGAGGGTATCGTCAATGGTAAAATGAGCACACATTCTTCTATATTCTAACACTAGAAAGACATTTTGGCCATGACAAGAAATTTGCACAGTTGAACAATTCTTACTATTGGAAAGGTATGAGGGCATAAGTGAAGAAATTTGTGGACAAATGTAAGATTTTCCAATATGCCAAAGGAAAGAAACAGAACACTAGATTGTATCAACCATTGCCTATTTCATATAGGCCTTGGGATGCAATAAGCATGGATTTTGTGTTGGGATTGCCAAGAACACAAAGAGGAAGTGATTCCATATTTGTGATATTTTATATATTCTCAAAGATGACACACTTTATCCCATGCCATAAGACTAATAATGCAATGCACATTGCAAATTTGTTTTTCAAGGAAGCTGTGAGACTTCATGGGTTACCTAAGAGTATTGTCTCAGACATAGACACTAAATTTGTTGGTCATTTCTAGAGAACATTGTGGAAGAAGCTGGGGATAGAACTATCTTTTAGTTTAGCATATCACCCTCAAATGAATGGACATACTGAGGTGGTAAATAAGAGTTTAGGAAATTTGATGAGGAGTCTAGTCACTGAACATCATAGCTAGTGGGATCAAATTTTGTCACATGCAGAGTTTTCATATAATGACTCACCAAACAATAGTATAGGGAAGAGTCCATTCCAAATAGTATATGGGATGAGGCCAAGAGGAGTATCAGAGTTGGGAAATATGGAGCATAATGGATTTAGAAGTGATGGAGAAGAAGACTTCATTGCAGAAATGAAGAAGATTCATAATAAGATCAAAGAGTAGTTACAAAACAATAGTAGAGAGTACAAACGCAAAGTTGATCAACATAGAAGAAAACTTCAATTTGAAGTGGGAGATTGAGTTCTAGCACATCTCAGGAAAGAAAGGTTACGAAGGGGAACATATAACAAATTGAAATTGAAGAAAATAAGACCATGCGATATCCTAAGGAAATTTGATGTCAATGCTTATGAGATAGAGCTGCCAGAATATGTGGGTATATTTCCCATATTCAACATTTCAGACCTGTATCCTTATAGGGAAGATGACAAAGAATCAAAATATCAAAAAGGATCCAATGGAAGAAGTAGATGCCTGTAGCAGAAAATCCACAGATGGAGTAGATCATAGATCAGATAATTGGTAAGAAGACCATGAGAAAGACTTATTTTGAGTATTTGGTAAAGTGGAAAGGACACCCAATAGAAGATGCCAGTTGGGTAAATGAAGTAGATATTCAGAAGCATGGAAAGTTAGTGCAGGAGTTCATGGACAAGAGTCCATGAATT
Organism: Picea abies; assembly: GCA_900067695.1. Classification (NCBI taxonomy): domain Eukaryota; kingdom Viridiplantae; phylum Streptophyta; class Pinopsida; order Pinales; family Pinaceae; genus Picea; species Picea abies. The sequence continues at coordinate 9,339 of CBVK0100745225.1, read as the reverse complement.
TTTGTCTAGAGGAGTATGATGCTGGAGCATCATCATAAAGGTGCAAGTGGAAGACATCTTAGCACCCTAGTGCACATTTTGAAGTGATTTTGAATTAAAGAAGGGAATATCATGAAAATATCTTGAAAATATTATGATTAAAGTACATCTTAAATGTTTAGGAGCTGAACCATCACATGAGATCAATGGTGAATGCATTTTCCTTTAATGTAGTATCTTACAGTACAGATTCAAAGTGTTTTCTCTTATCTGTCTGTCTCAAACATTTATTGTAATAAATCCTTCGTAGTTGAAATATTTTATTTCGATAGGATAGCACTAAGGTAGTTGGAGGGAAAATATCTATGAGCTCATTTTGTATAAAAAATGTAATGTATTGTAGCTAAGATTATTGCTGCTAAAATATATTTGAAGTTGAGAGTTGTTGAAATGTAGAAGAACATTGTATGATTTCATGTACATATCATTTGAATGCATATAACATAGAAGTGTTGATCCACATGTTTGATGTTACAATTAGTGTTTCTATCTAAATGAATGAATGGTAGGATTTCTGTTAATTGCAATTCTCTTTTATTACTTGTTCTTATGTTATGAATGCATTTACATGGTTGAATGTATGATTCTTATGTTATGAATGCATTTACATGGTTGAATGTATGAATATGTGAGATATTAGATAAGTTTCAATTGTTTCTCATCTACGAGCAAGTGCAAGGAGCACATAGTGTCTGCAAGGTGTGCATTGACAAAGTCTATTTCGACTAAACAACTCAGAAGAGATAACATGAAGATTTTGTTTGCAAGGAGTGCATAAGTGTCTGCAAGGTGTGCATCGACAGAGTCCGTTTTGACTCATAATTTCAGGAGGGATAGATTGAAAGTGTGCATAGGCTGAAACAAACTCAGAGTCATATTGTTTAGGAGGAATAATTGAGCTATATAAGAATTGTTGCAAGGAGTGCACAATCGCCCATCCAGAGTTAAGTTGAAGGACACTTGTTTCAAGGTGTGTGTAGGGTCGATACTAGGATAAGTATCGAATAAGTCATTATGAGAAGTTCAGAGTGTCGAGAATGAACAATATCAGGAGAGATAAATTGGAGCTTTGTATGCAAGGAGTGCATATTTTCCGCAAGGAGTGCGTTGATAGAGTCTTTTGACTCAAAATCCCAGTAGGATTAACTTAAGAGTATTTGTAGAAGAGTGTGAAGAACTGTTGCAAGGTTTGCACAATCACCCAAAAAGAAGCTAATCCATGGAGGAAGACTTGTTGCAAGACATGCACAAGGTGAATTTCAACTAAGTGTCAAAGAAAATGCTCTGAGGACTTACTAGTTTGAAGGAAGAACAAGCTCAGAGGAGGTAGCATGCGAGAATTATTCAATAGGGAGAATCCCTTTAAGATTTCAGAAATTAACTAGCAAGATTCATCCAGGAGTAAGAGGGATCATTCCAGACCATTAGATCTAGGTGAGTTGCATGGAGGTTAGTCGTGGAGTCTTTCGACACTTCGCAGTTCAGAGGTTTGAAAGTGTTTAAGGAGCGGGGATCACCAAATTCCTCAAGCCTCGAAGTAGTCCCAGCCATTGGTTGCAATGAGGATAAAGGGCAGCAAATTGGAGAGTTCATGAGAATGAACTCCTGAAGTTTTGTGTGGAGAAAGAGCATAACTCCCAAAGTCATGAATTAGAGAAGTAGATTGTGACCGTCGATTTGAGGGGGGCAGGCGTTGTTAGATCATATGATCCATAAGTGTGCATCCAGGAAAAAGGTAAGAAGATAAATCCTAGTCATCGATTGTGTGGACACATGTAATCATCTCTGTCACTTCGTTGACAGAGTGCTTCAAGAAAAAGGAGTGTAAGACGTTCGGAACTCCTGAACGTCGAAATCCCGAAACAGATCAAAACCGTTGGATGATGGAGAGACACGAACTGTATATCTTGTTAGGTAAGTTCATGATTCGGAGCCTACAGAAAAATGGGTAAGCTACAGTCAAAATATTCAAAGCCCAAAGTTGCGAAGAGGGCTGGCCTGAGGTTATAGCTCATGGTCATATTGAAGAAAATCCTAGGGCAGGAGCAAGCACTCACCACTCACTGTTATCAGAAGCGCCAGAGAATGATGTCACAGGTATATTGAACATGCATGGTAACAAACATGGGCCTATGTAAATTGATTCCAGGGTATAGCAGAGGCCCGAAGAGCCAATTCAGCTCATAAATTTGCATATCCTTGACCGGTAGGTCACACAACCCCTAGGAGAGGAGGGGGGATGCATCAAAGTGTAGGTATTTGGTATATCCATATATCCCGTGGTAGGATCCATACTCCAGAAAGTACTAATCCCTTATTATTTTGACTATGGCATGCACTTTGTCTATCATGCACAGTGGTAGAGAATCAAATATGAGTTGATAAAGTCACATAACTTCTAATACTCAACCCAATATTTTTTCTCCCACAATATTTTGTAGTAGATGTGGATAGGGTGGCCACTAAGTTTCCAAGCCCAACCCATATGAGGAAATGAGTGGCATATGTACATTACATCAAAAAGGTATGTGTACATATGGAAGCTCGAAAAATCCCTTGGTGTGGTTTTCTTTACTAATGTGGGTGATTCTTCCAATGCTGAAGACAATATGTCTTCCCAGTTGAAAGTTGATATGGTGTCAACAACAGAGTATAAGAGGGGTACCCATGTCATTATGAACTTCATAGCATCAGTCTCCTTGTATAGCTTGCATAACATAGCCACTATGCATTCACATGATATTCTAAGTATATTGGTGGGTTACTTGTTGGAAAACCTAGAATTGTATACTTTATCTGGCTTGTACCAACCGTTTAGGACCTCTCTTGGGCTGTGTGAGAATTTTTTTATCATATTCTTATTTAGTGACCTCTCTCCATATTCCATATGATAACAAGAAGAAATTATTGAAGCCTAAAAGGAGGTCATTCGGTGGCCTTTAGCATTTACAATCAATCTAATCTCCAGATCAATGTGATTCACGATCCACGAAATAAATTACATTCATGGAAAACCTATTGCGTGCACTGGAAATTTATATATATTAGACCTCCCGATGTTTATAAATGTTTTGAGGTCAGGATCATCTTCTGTAAAATGAGGGAAAGTATGATTGTTAAACATTTTATACACTTCACCCCACTTGAGCGAGGTCTCTTTATCAATAACACCCTTAGTGTCTTCATAGATGGGTCTTGTGGTGTCCATGTCTTCTTCTTATATATTCATGTTGGTAGAAGCCTCTTCAACGAGAGACTTCTCTACTCTTTTTTAGATTTATTGAGGTGGGGTCGTGGTTGAATCTACAAAACATACCACATTTATTATTAGTATTGAAAAAATTAATGTGCATCAAGTGTCTATTGACTCTATAGAGGAAATAAATGAAAAGAGAGGGATCTTGGTTTCTAGTTTGGGCATTCATTTATGTGGTTTTGTGAAATAGGTGGGATGAACATTTATGCACTGATACAGGCCTGTATTGGTGCCCAAATAATGATCTCCACCAATGTAGAGGGGACATATTGGTGATGAACTTATGATCTTCGTAGATGAAACGGGGAAATGCCACATCGACAGTGATACCGTGATATTTTTCCAATGCATAAGGTTATGTCAAAGATAACCAAATGATCCTCATTAATGCAAAAGTTAGAATCCATACAACTTATGCTTGTTCTATTCCCTCTATGCCAAAATCAAACTAACATTTCCCTCAGGAGAAATTTTAATTAATACTTTGACAAGGAGCCGAATGGGGAATGTCATTCAATGAGAGGAATTGGGGATAGGTATCTCAAATTTCGAGGTGGAGAGAGAAAAATTAAGGTAGCATCCCATCTTGAATATTAATGAACAATATGATCGAGCGACCTTTAGGAGAAAACCAAACCAAGCCAGGGTTAAGGGAAAGCAAGGACATTGTGAGATTACCTGATTGTGTAGAGGGAGAAGGATATGACCAACATGGGAGCATAGAGAAGAGGTTTATTATCTAGAAAACCATATATAATTGTGTACAAAGGTTTCTAGGGGGTTTGGGACAGATAGGAATTGAGAAGGAATGGGCATGGGGTCAAAAGTAAGATATGACAGGTTTGGGTCTATCCTTTCAAACTAATATATAAAATGAAATAAAGAGAGAACTCTGGGGAAGCAAGAAAGGTGACACAATCGAGAAGAAGGAGGTTAGGTACACTTACCTATCAATAGAACGTTTACATGTTGACAAAAAGGGGACTCTAATCGAGGGTTATTGCTTTTTCACTTTGGGCTTCGAATGCTTCCTATGGAAACAATGAAAAAACAAAAAGTATGAATGGGGATTTATAGCCTTGTCAGGCCCTTCTTGGCATGGGTATCGAGGGAAAAGAATACACGAATAAGCTTTATGCATGGTTCAAGTCACCATATCAATGATTAGAGTAGGTTCCGATGTCGACATATTGAAAATGAATGAATGATTAAGTGTTGGTGTATCGATGGTCATGAGAAGATCAAAACTGCTGTATCAATATTTGTAAGGATATGGATTGGGAAGTTGTATGTCGACGTGAGAAAAATAAAGAGTGTCAATGTATCGATGGGAAAAGAAAGAGTGAATGGAATTACACTAAAACATTGCAAAGAAAATTATTAGTGTTGGCCCATCCTTAGCATGGGTGAGGAAACTATCAAGTCACCGACACTATGGGAATATCGGTGGAGGAAGAAATATCTCCTCCATCATATCGAAGAGGAATACTTCACCTCTATTGACATTGGCTATGTTGGTGATTCTAGGAAATGATGAAAAAAATAAGGGTCCAAGAAGGTATCAATCTTGCACATGTAAAACTTAAGTTCTTTTCACATGATAAAAGGGCCTTAAAAATGTGAGGGTCCTTATTTCTTGAGAAAAGTTTTTGGATTTACGAGAAAAAAATAAAAAGGGAAGTTGTTGGTGACAACACAACATAAGGATAGTAACTAGTGGTGTGATTAATACAAGGTCCCTTAGAGGGGGGTGAAGGAGAGATACTTCAATTAAAATAATGTTAAGGACATGATCCCCATAGGACCATGGAGGAGTATGAGTGTTGTAAGAGCACTTAGCTATTAAAAAATGTTTCCAAGTTTTCTTCTTAAGTACTTAAGCACATCATTAATTAAATAATTGGTTAAAGGAATCACGAATAGGTAATGTCCTTAATTCCGTGAGAAATGAGGTCCACACTAATGAAGTTCTATAGGGAATTAGTGCATATACTAGACTCAATAATCTTGGAAATGAAAAAGAGGATGGAACCCTTATATTCATTGGAACCATTTAGGGAGGATGGTGAGAATTAAAACACATCTTTTGAAAGGTGGAAGTGATCTTAATACAAAGGGATATGTGGTGTGATTACAGGGATACGTTAGGATAATAAAAATTTAGAAACAGAAAAACATGTAACAATGATAAAAAGATAATGAGGTTGAGATGAAATAATATATAGGGTATGTGTAAGATTTTAGGAAGTGAGTGTTGAAGTGGTAGGACAATGGGGGAAAAGATCTCCTTTGGGTGAGAGTGATGATTTTCAATATCTGTATCTTTGTGGGAATTTTATGGTTCATACATTCAAATTACAAATTTGTAAAGATTAATCATTATGTACCATGACATTTTGACACTCAATGAAAATATTTGATATTTCCATTACATAAACTACTCAAAATTAATTTATTATAAGTCTCTATCATTGTTCATTTATTTACTAAGTAACTTAATGAATAACCCAAAATAAATAAATAAACATACATAAATATGTATAAAACTTATAACATCCTAAAAATTACAAGACACAAATGAATCCAAACACAACGTAATGTATAAATTACAAATATCAAGATGCCAAGTGAATAAAGAACAATGAGTGGTCAATGACAATAATGCAATATAATATGATAATATGTAAAACACATGACCCTGAATGCGCAAGTTGTAGAGGAGATTTTGGAACAAGAAGAATAATTCAATAAATAAGTCACGAAAACAAAGGAAACCTACCAAAATTTCATGGAAGCATGGAGGGGTGATAGACATGAAGAAGTAGATAGATGCACAAAAGCAGGAAGGACTATAGTCGAGGATGAAAAATTTGTTAGAATATTGTGCTCGTTTAATGATAAGTAATGCTACACCATTGATACCCAACCATAGGCACAAATACACCCCCTTGCACCTTAACCTTTGACACAAAGAATGATTCTCGGAAACCTCACTAGAACCAACAAATAAACCAGGGTAGCACACCTTCTCTAGAGGTAGCGCACATGATAGAGTACAAAAAGACTAAAAAGGGAATTACTGCACACCTACAGGTGTTGCAGCTCCTCCTCAACACTTTCACCTTGCTTCTAGATGACTGAGTGTGTGTACAAATGAGTTGGAGAGCCTCCTATTTATACTAATCTGGCCAAGTGAATAGGTGTCTCTTCAAACAAGACCGACCTATCCTTTTCTTGATATAATACTTCAATATTTATTATTCTGCTGAGTCGAATTGTCTTCCAAGGTTTTCACACATCTATTTAGGTTTTCTCTTGCTTCCAGAGTATTCTATTCTAGTCAAAGGTTTATCCATGGAGGTTAATACCTCTGGTAGACTACAAAACATCAACACTCCCTCTTAGCTAGGGAGGTATTTAACCATGATTTTCCCTTTTAGTATTCATATCCTTGCTCACTATTCCATAATCCTCTTGTCATGGTTACACAGACCATGCTATTGGTAGAAACATTACATCACATATGGCTACATTGATGTGGACTTGTCACCTTTCAATATCGTCTAGAGGCCACAAGCCACTAGAGGACACTAGATCTACACCTCATAGTGTGTCTCGCCATCTTTGTCACGGGCTACACCTACATGACGTGCTCACCCATGGCTACACCCATGTTGTGAGTATCATCATTATCCGTCAATATCACATGGCATGGGTAATACCTTCATGGTATTGCAAATTGGTAGCATCACTAGAGCTACACATGCTATCTTATGATCATCCAGATCGTATTACGAGCAACACCATCACAACCATATAGGTTCTCGACTATGCCACTAGTGTACCAGACTGTCTCACTGGTGTAGCAACAACTCGACATACCAAACCATACCATTGGAGTATCCTACAACTTAGCATAAAAAATACAACTCGGCACTAGCCCTACAACTCGACATGAAGCCTACAACTTGGAATGAATCGTACAAATTGGAACAAGGCCTACAACTCATCACTAAGACTACAAATCAACATGAATCCTACAACTTGTAACAAGGCTTACAACTCGACAATAATCCTACAACTCAGCACTGAGCCTACAACTTGGCACAAGGCTTACAAATTGTCATGAATCCTACAACTCAGCATGAATCCTACAACTTGTCACAAGGCCTACAACTTGGAATGAAGCCTACAACTCAGCACAAAGCATACAACTTGGAACAAATGCCTACAACTTGGAATGAATCCCACAAGATCCTTCTTTTCAAATTCTTCCATCAACTCCCTTTAACTGAGAGAACAAGATCCTTCTTTTCAAATTCTTCCATCAACTCCCTTTAACTGAGAGAATCCTTGAACCAAGCTTCCATCTGTTGCATGCCCCTATGCATCCTACAAAGTGTCACGAAACCTTTCTTCTTCCTGGTGATTGAATCCCAATGAAGTTTGACTCCTTCTGATTCCTTTCAAGTCCTTCTCTCTGTGGTAACCTTCCTGGAATACGTAGATAACCTGCCCGAAATAGGAACAACAAGAGCATAAATATTTCCAATATGATAATATTTTATATAAGAAAATATCAATTCCATGGTAATTCATTATAGCATTATCAAGGTTTCTTGTCTGAGAAAAAACAAGAAATATCTCCTAGAGGACATGTTAGTTCATATTTCAATTAAGTACAATAAGAATTTATATTGATAGTACATGCTACTAAGTATTCATTTGTTCCCGACATTAATAAAATCTAAAGGATAGCAATACGTAATAAATAATAAAAATATCAAACATAGAGTATGGTTATTGTTCTGCTTGTGTTTATTTTCTCCTGAGACAAGTATTCTTTCCAACCCAAAGAGTGTGTTGTTCCTCTTAATGTATTAGATCTAAGATCTTTTTGACTCTACGTTTGCTTCTTAGAGAACAATCCCTTCTCTTTCTAGAGATTTATATCCACAATAGTTCATTTTTATTGTTTCTCCTACTCCACGTTCATGTGCTTAGAAGCTCCAAAAATCATTCTCTTCATCCTTTGATGCCTGCTCTTCAATCTATGGTTCCATAATTTCTCCCTTTGTTCCTTGCAAGGATGATGTTAATCCTTGTCTTCCATGCTCTACCAAGATACCATGCTTCTATTGTGACACTTTGATTTTATGGAGGAAGTGATGACTTTATTTCACTTTGAACTTGACCAGTCTTTTGACTTTGACCAGTCAAACCTTGACCAATGAAACATTGACTTTGACCAGTCAAACATTGACTTTGACCCAAAAATTCAACTTTGACAGTTTTTATGGCAAAGGGCACCAGGAGATGCCATGGGTTATGGCATACTAGGATATCCAAGAATTATTCAAAATGCTTCATTTAAAGTGTCCAAACAATCAGGTTAGGGTTTGTTACTATTGCAAGATCAAAAAATCTTACCTACAAATGAAATTGTGCTACAACAAGATTGAAAAAGAGTCGTGGATCTACCTTCCAGTGCTTAGAATATTTTGAAGGTGGTGTGCACCCATAACCTATTAAGATATTGTGCTCACTTAACCATAAGAAATTCTACACCATTGCTACCCAACCATAGGAAAAAATCCACCCATGAGCACCTTAACCTTTGATAAAAATAATGATATCCGGGAAGCCTCACTAGAACCAATAGATAAACCAGGGTAGCACACCTTCACTAGAGGTACTACACAAGATAGAGTACCAAGAGACTGAACATTGAATTACTGCACACATGTAGTTGTTGCAAATCCTCCTCAACACTTGTGCCTTGCTTCTGAATGACTGAGTGTGTGTACAAATGAGCTAGAGAACCTCCTATTTATACAAATATGGCTAGTTGAACACGTGTCTCTTCAAACAGGGCCTACCTGTCCTTTTCTGGATATAATACTTCAATATTAATTATTTTTCTGAGATGACTTGTCTTCGAGGGTTTTCACACATCTGTTTAGGTTTTCTCTTGCTTCAGGAATATTATGTTAATTCAAAGGTTTATCCATGGAGGTTAATACCTCCCACAACTACCAAAACAT
>CBVK0100745224.1:0-10983 GCA_900067695.1 Picea abies | reverse complement strand
AGAGACTAAACCAATAACTCAATGAAGAAAATATTCACCAAGAAAACCCGAGACAAATTTATCTATGCTAAGACTCGATTGTTTTGTGGCTCAAACCTTCTCTTGACAATGGCAGACAGGTCACTCTCCTCAACACATATTTTCCCTCTTTGTAAAGGTTACCCTTGCCTAGATTTTCTAAGCCCAACTCTCAGCTAATGGCATGACCTTCCAACGACTCTCCAATGAGTGGCTTCCCCTATTGATTCGTGATCTATCCTTGCACTATGTGGCTCTTTTGGCGACTCTTATTTACAGTGGATATAAAAATAAATCTTCTTCATATAAGTATCTTTGTGTTGTTAGGAGCTTAGTTACAAGTAAGACATCAATGTAATATACACATTAAGGAAAAACTTACAAATTGGTTACAGTGAATCAACTAATTCCAATCACCTCATCGAATCTGTAAAATCCTTGACAACTTCCATGTAAAGTACCCCAGCTTCACCAATGAACATTACTTATGGAAAAACACATAAATTCAAAAATATCTTTTGCTAATTAATTATTGTATCTTACCAGCTCTGAATTGAACACATCTTTAACCAAATATGATACCCATAACTAAATGTGTCTATAGCATTCTAAAATAACATAATGCAGCCATGAAAACATCTACAATATTACATAATGACCATTTACTTGGGAAAGACTTTCCACCCAAACATAGACCTGTTTTTCCAAATCTCAAAAACAATTCACACCTGAGATGGGGCTAGGAATCCACAAGATAAGGGTGTCTCTCACAGTACACTCAAAACTCTAAATCCACAACCCATTGGTATTCTCCTATACAACTATCTTGAATTTCCTCCAACTCTCTTTCTCTTGATCTTCCCAACCCAAGGAATGTATCCCTTCACTTATCTCATTCCCTCAACGATCCCATTTGTTTATCAAGTTCTCTCTGTCATAAGTAACCAAGAATCTCTTAGCTAGAAACTCAAGGGAACTTGCTGCTAGGAGAACTACCAACAAAAACAACAACAACACTTGTTGTTATAGTGTAACTCTCCTAGGAGTTCACTCTTCAGTCCTGACAACCTGACTCTTCAATTTCCAACTCTATTATGCTCCAAAAATGCTCCATCATTCTCTATAATTTTCCCATCCTTCTTAGTTCATCTCCAGTACTCTCTTTTCTTTCTCTCCCTTGTTGTTCATGCAAAAAATCTATGTGAAAAAATGCATATTCTCCCCCATACGAATTTCCTCTATTTTCCAAAGAAACTTTATTGCACACTCTCCCTAATGTCGATTGTAAAACAAACCCCATGCTTCCAATAACTATGGATTTCATTTATACACCCACCCCTCATAGGTATTTAATGATTGGACTCTCACACACTCAAACAGAAAATAGAATTTATCCCCAATGGAAATAAAATTTGGAAATCTGGGTTGAATTAATACCCATAATTAATTTTCTCCTTGGATCCCTCTTGGACACTCCTAGACATATCCCTCTCTTGTGAATAAATCAACTCGTATCTTTGTCCATATTCCTAGTAGCAAGCATCACATTATATTGATTAAAATGAGAAACACAATTTGTATATTACATTGCTTGTCCATATCCATATTCATATCTACATTATGCATAAATAAAAATGAGGATTATAGTGGGGATATTACATTACCCGTCCCCTACCATTGTGCACCATCCTTGACACACACCATGTTGATATGCATATAAAATTTACATCATAATACTTAGAAATAAAAATTCTTCAATTTAACAACTCCAATAGTAGCTCCAACCAAAATGTCACATTTCTGTCAACCTGTTGACCCAAGGAATGCACCATTCGTTTACTAGGATTAACCCAAGGAATGTACCATTCATTTACTAGGATTAACCCAAGGAATGTACCATTTGTTTATCAATATTAAACCAAGGAATGAGCCATTCCTTCATTAGGGCCCCCAACAGAGATTGGCTAGGACTCTGAGATGTGGTTCCAAAACTCTAGCTACTCAAAATAGATTCTTGTATTATGTTTTCTTCAAAATTGTCAAAACTTTGTGGGTATTCCTCTTAAATAGTTTCTCCATGCTCTCATTTTGCATATTCAGGACTATAACAGGTCCATTAAACCTTTACTAGCTACATGACCTTGTTCTTGAGCACTTTAACTTTTCGGTCCAGGATGCATATTAGTTTCACCCTGAAATACCCTTCGTTTATCACATGGATCATAGTCCAATCAACTATGTGGTTAGGGTGAGACACATATTTCTTTAATAATCACACATGAAAAACATTATGCACTCTCATGGATGGAAGCAATGCTAACGTGTATGCAATTGGCCCTATCTTCTCTAGTATTTCAAAAGGACCACAACATATTTCTGCCAATTTTGGGAAACGACCCATTGTTATCGAACTTCTCTTTTATTTCACTTTGATTAAAATATGTTTACCCACTTTAAAATCTCTAAAAACTACATTATTTTTTGCACAACTTTTCTACATGTCCTGGGAAGCCTTTAAATTCTTCTTGATATTTACCATCTTCTCTTCCATTTCCTTTAATAATTCTAGCCCAACGATAGCTCTGTCTGTTGGGTTATCCCAACTCACTGGTGTATTTCATTTCCTACCATACAAGTATTCAAATGGGGTCATTTTGAATGAGAATTGATACCCATTATTGTAATCAAATTCCACTAAGTGTATATAATATTCTCACTTTGATGGTTGGTCCATTACATACATTCTAATATTGTCTTCAATGATTCTATTAGTACTCTATTTTTTCTCATCTAACTCTGGGTGATAAGTTGTGCTGAGATTTAAATGTGTCCCAAAGCCTTTAAACTTTTTTTTTTAAATTTGAGGTAAATTTAATATTTTTGTTTGAAACAATTTCTTTAGGCATTCCATGTAGCCTGACAACTTCCTTCATGAAATTTATGCAATATTTGTTTCCTTCTGTGTTGTCTTCACAAGAATAAATCTTGTTTTTTGATAATTTATCTGCCACTACGTCCATGATGGAATCATGTTTCTTCACTATTTGGGGAATCTTTGTATTGAAATCAATTGCATAACCACTTCTCATTTTCACTCAGGAATGGGCAATGGTTGTAGCATTCTCACTAAATTTCTATGCTATGTTTTTACCTTTTGACATTCTAGGCACTTGGCTATGTAATTAGCCACTTCCTTCTTCATTTCTTGCCAAAATCATTGGCTTCTTACATATGCAATTATCTTATGATATCCTGGGTGCCCATCATATGGAACATTGTGCATTTTCCTTGGTACTATATTTTTCATCTCTCTTTAATTTTCCACATACATTTTTCCTTTGTACATGAAGATTCCATACTCTCTCAACTCATAATAAATAAATTTCTTTTGTAAATTACCCTGTTGTAATGTTTCTTTTATTTTTAACATGAAATTCTATTTTTTAAATCTATTTTTAACATGATAATGATTGAAATATTGAATTCATGTGCTCTTTTGTTGAGTTCATCAACCACTTGATTCTCCATTCCTTTAATGTGATTGATTTCAAAGTTGTATTCACTCAAAAATTCCATCCATCTAGTTTGTCTAGAATTTAATGTTAGTTGTCCAAACAAATCCTTTAGACTACAGTGGTCTATCCTTATTTCAAATCTTTGACCCATGAGTTAATGTCTCCACATTTTTATTGAATGAACAATTGCTTCAAACTCTAAGTCATGTACATATCATAATTATGTTAATGCTCCTTTAATTTTGTAGACTCATAGAATACCACATGCTCTTTTTAAGTGAAGACTCCATCGAGAAATTCCTTTCACGCATCCATGAACACTATAAAGTATTAATTTGGGTATGAAATCTTCAATATTGGTGCACTTGTCAAAATATCTTTCAAATGTTGAAAAATTTCTTCACAATTGGGCATCTATTCGAATTTTGATTCCTTCTTTTGCAAAGAAGTGATTGGGTTTCAAATATTTGAAAACCCCTTTATGAATCTTCGGTAATAAAAAACAAGAACAATAAAATATTTTATCTATGTTACATTTCTTGGCACTAGCCATACTCTAATGGCCTCTATTTTCTCGATTTCAACTGTTATTACCTCTGCTAAAATAATATGCCCCAAGTAGTGAATCTTCTTTTGATAAAAAAATGCACTTGCTTAACTTCGCATACAACTTATGTTGTCTCAAAACTTGCAACACCATTCTCAAATGTTGATCATGCTCTTCTTTTGTCTTAGAGTATGTTAGAATATCATCCAAGAAAACAATTACAAATTTGTCCAAGTACTTTGTAAACACTCCATTCATTGGGCACATAAAAATAGTTGGGACATTTGATAGCCCAAATGAAACTACTTTGAACTCATAATTACCATATCTTGTTATGAGTGTTCTCTTACTTATGTTGTATTCCTTAATATGCACTTGATGATATCCCGATCTCAATTCAATCTTGGAAAATATCTTTCAACATTTCAGCTGATCAAGGAGATCACCAATCCTTGGAAAAGAATATTTGTTGTTTATTGTGAACTTAGTCAATTTCCTAAAATCAATAAACAAGTATAAGGTTCCATGCTTCTTCTTTACAAAAATAACTAGGGATCGCCAAGGTGACAAGGTTGGGCATATATACCCCTTCTTTAACAACTCTTCGAGTTGCATTTTCAATTCTTTTAATTTTGGTGTTCTCATTCTATAAGGTGTCTTGGACACTCGGGAAGCTCCCAACACCAAATCAATAGAGAAATCAATGCCTCTCTTTGCTGGAAATACTCTTATTTCCCACAAAACATATTCAGAATCCTCCAAGACCAGATGGTATTCAATACTTTCCACTTTATCCCTGGTTTCCTCTTCCATATGGGATGCAAAATTTTGACATCCCTTCCTGAAACACATTTTTAGCTACATGGATGAAATTTCTCTAACAGCTACAATTCTTGGAATTCCTTGAATATTGCCTTGTTTCCCTTCTTCATGAAGACAAGCTATGGTCTTGTTGTAACATTCTAGGACAACATGTTGTTTCTCCAACCAATCCATGTCAATTAGGCAGTCATATGAACATAATATTATGATGTTCACATCTACCTTTCTGTTGATTCCATTAATGTTTATTGGAAATATTTAACCAACTCATTGATCTTTCTCTTGGCCCTTATGACTAACTGAACTAACCAATAATTTGTATGCTTAATCCTTTGAAAGTAAAATCTTTCGGTAATGTTAGAATTTATTTAAATATGGATAGCATCAGAATCAATTAAAATTTCTATGGGTTTGTTATCAATCTTACCTTCCACTTCAATCATGGGGGATTAATACTCTTCTTGCTTGTTGTCTAAGGCTACATAAATACTTGGCATGATTTCTCCCATGTATTCAATTGTTTCATCCTCTTGAATGTTGTGGAAAATCCTCATTATTTCACCTTTGTGAAGCTATTCTCTATACAAGTGATTTCCCTCACATACACAACATTGTACATGATGCTTCCTTGGCCTTTTCCCAAAAGAATCTGTTATTTTTTTCTTATTTTGGGTTGAATTTCTTTGTTGATTTACTTGGGATTTGTTCTTGAAAAAGTGTGGCTTAAATAATTTTTTCCTTTTCTCCTTGTTACCCTTCATCATGTGATTCCAAGTCTTTTGAAAGACTGGCCTCCCTCTTCTCTTCTCATAAATATGCCTTTCTCTCCTTATGGATTCCTCAAAATTATTTGGGTTATCATATTTTATATTATCATTGTATAAAGATGGTAACCCACTTAAAAACCTTTATATTTTTACCTTATCATCCTTTATGAAGTCCACGTACTTCAACAACTCAAAGAACCTCTTCTCATACTCATCCATTGTCATGCTTCCCAACTCGAGTTCAAATAACTTTTTCATCTTTATCTCATAGTAATGCTCAGACAAATCTTTATCTTGGAAATATCCTTTCAATTTCCTCCATGAGACCTTCCTCTCATCAAGGTGTTTTGCTTGCTTGAGTTGATCCCACAACATGGTTTCCTTTCCTTACAAGTGGTAGGTTACAATTCTTATTTCAACATTGGAGGGATAATCATGCAACTAGACATATTTCTTCATTTCCAACAACAAAGCCTTAGCCTCTTCTCCCTTCCTATGCTCACCATTGAAAGTTGGTAGATTTATTTTCCTGAGTTCACCTTGAAATATGTCTCTCTTAGGCCTTGTTCTTTGTCTCCTCACAGGGGACACACTTGGGATGCTCCCTATCCTTGAACTTTCATGAGATATCCTAGTGAATTGTTGTAGGGAATCATGGTAGATGTTCATGCTCCTTGACTTCCTGGTGTTCCCATGCTCATTCTTTCTAGTATGGGATTTGGATGATATCACTTCACTAGAACTAGTTATTTTCTTTGTGCCAGAGTCTTTACTGGCTTGATTATGCAACATGTTCAATCTCTAAAGTATATGTTGCTGAGCTTTCATAATCTTATTATCTTCCCTATAACTCTACACTTATCTCTACATACTTCTTATAGTTATATTCTATTTCCTCTCTCTTATTCCATTAGATTATGTCTTATCATTTCCCATGCTGACATGTAGCCCTCTAAATTCCTCTCCATGACTGTAGGACCCTTGGGAATATTCCATGGTTGTGGTTCTCATATAAGAACTAAAATGTCTTCCTGTACTTCTAAAGTATACAAGAAAATGTGCATGCAAAAAAAATATTGTTAGAAAAAAATAAAGTATACAAGAAAATGTGCATGCAAAAAAAATATTGTTAGAAAAAAACATGTTCATACACAATTTTGGAAAAGAACACATAATTTTTTCTGCTCTTAAATGCCACCAATCATCTTTCTTTGCATTGATTGTAGCTTATGTCACCCAAATTAATTTTTTGGGTTGAGATTTGGATTATCCTCTGGAAAATATTTACAATGAGTACTTTCTTGATCAATCATGAGTTCTAAGAAGAAATTTATGGTCGTTTGAATATTACTAATTTACCCTTTTTTATATATTCTTCATTCTCGTGCAAATATTCTTAGACACCAACTTCTTCCGCTTGTACAAGTAAAGATATCAAGAAATAGGGAAACTTTTCTATGAGGAATAGATAAAAGTTATGAAAATGAACTCATGACAATTCTCATATTCTCATTCTGATTGTTTAGTCAAAAAATACAACAATATGGAAACGACAACTTTTTCCTTTTTTACTCATTTTCACAGTCTTGGAATTTTAGCCAAACAGGCTATCTCGCAAATGATGCACTTTTGGAAAATTTTCCCCAAACCAAAATTTTCTTTCATGATGATAATACAAAATGTTTAGTAAATATAATTTTTCTTATTTTCCATCTAGAGACACTTTTCCTCCTCTGAAAATCCCAAAAATCCCCAAAAAGTGGCATAGAATAGTGGATTTTTCCCTATTTCAACATTCCCATTCAAAACCCCTTTGTATTTATTCAATTCCTTCCTAGTTTATTTCCATACCTTCTTTCTAGACTCTCTCCAAAAACTTCAGCTAAATTTGTACCTCTGCCAATGATCTGGACCCATATCTTTAAAAACCACTCAATTGGATTTTCTTACAAATCCAAGTGGAAATGGGAAATGGCTCTATTTGGCACTCATATAGATCTCCTCACCACAGAAAAAAAACTGAATCTTATCCTCATTCTGAGTTAATATGCTCAAACTATGACAAAAATAAGATTTTGGCTCCACACTTAGGTTTTTTTTGACAATGTGGAACATTTTTTCCTATGTGGCATCCTTGTTGTCATTAATAGTGATGTGGAATTATGGGTCCTTGTGGCACCCTTACACGATTCCATGTCACCCTCCTATCTTACCTCGTCAACCTTCTCTCTCTTTCTCCTCTTTCTCTTACACTAACCTTAACCATTAATAAAACATTAATATTTTATGGTCCCCACCTGCCCATCTGGCACACATTTGACCCTAGATGGGACAAGGGTCCCACCTTGACTAATAGAATCCATGTGGAACTTAATAATTTTCCACAGGGATGGGCAAGCCCAATCCCTCACCTTTACCTTGGTGTGCATGAATTCGCAGGTCTTTCCAATCCGATAGTGAAGATCACATGAGATCAAGGGTTGAAAGGACATGCCGTATCTCGAGCCTTTATTGACATTAACATCCTTTTGGGGTGCAACAATGGTTTTCCTTATTATACATGGAACAATCCTAACAGTGTTTCATGATACAAGGCATTAGGCCAAAACCACCCTCTACCCATTCCACAATGGTTTATGGTTTGGCCATACCACCGCCTCATGTGGCTCCCGTGGCAGTTGTCACCGTGCTACTAATTGTCACCGTGGACCTGCCACAATGAATTCCAATTCACCTCTACAATGTCACTTCTTCCATGTCATTGTCATGTGGCCTCCACATCATACTCACGTCATGTACAATAAAATACCCAAAATTTCCCAAATTTCAAATTTTTCGAAAATTGCATAATTTCGAACTTTTTACCAAGACTACCATAGAACCCAAAATTAAGATTTATAATGGCCAATTTAGGCCTGGTGTGTATTGACTCGACCACTACATCCAAAATTTGACACTATTATGTCGAATTCTCAACAATTTTCGTTATAAAAATTAGGGCTTTTGCCCAATTTCACCCAATTCTTCCTAGATACATTATTATTTCCTAAATTTAACCAATTACATGTCCAACACATGCATATTTAGATATTAAAATTGGGGATTTTAACCCATGAAATCGAACTCACTAGAATTATAGGCAATCTCCTCGCACTTTTTCCTAGAAAAATCTAGCAACCACATTGCAACATTCTCTAGGATTTAACCCTGACATTTTATCTTTTGTGTATTGATTTGGCCCATACAGGCTCATTGTTTGAACCTATAGCTATGATACCATTATGTAATGTACCCAAGATTAACCAGGGAACAGTCCTTGTGAAAAAACACACAAATTTGAAAATTTATTTTGCTAATTAATTCTTGTATCTTACCAGCTACGAATGGAACACATCTTTAACTAAAATATGATACCCATAGAAAAATGTGTTTATAACATTCTAAAATAATATAATGCATCCATAAAATCATCTACAATAAAAGATAAAAAAATTCTCATGTACAGGGTAAAACATAGCCATAAAACTCATAAGATAACTCAGAAAAATAGATAAACACTTATCTTTTAAAATTGTTTGTGAAACTAGATGATTGGGAAGGATGTTCCATCCAACCATAGACCTGTTGTTCCAAATATCAATATCAATTCACCCAATAGTTGGGGCTAGGAATCCACAATATAAGAGTGTCTCTCACAGTCCACTCACAACTCTAAATCCACAACCCACTGGTATTCTCCTACAACTATCCCAAATTTCCTCCATCTCTCTTCCTCTTACAACTCTAAATCCACAACCCACTGGTATTCTCCTACAGCTATCCCAAATTTCCTCCATCTCTCTTCCTCTTGACCTGCCCAACCTAAGCAATGTACGCCTTCACTTCTTTCATTCCATCAGGAGTCCCATTTGTTTATTAAGGTCTCTTTGGCACATGTAACCGGGAATCTCTCTACTGGATACTCAAGGGAACTTGTTGCTAGAGAAACTACCAGCAAAAACAACAACAACACTTGTTTTGATAGTGAAACTCACCCAAGAGTTCAATCTTCAGGATTGACAATCTGCCACTTCAATTTCTAGCCCCATTATGCTCCAAAAATGCTACAGAATTCACCCAACCTTCTTAGTTTAGCTCCAATGCTCTCTTTTGTTGCTCTCCCTTGTTGTTCATGCAAAACATCTATGTGAAAAACTGTTTATTCTCCCCTATACAAATTTTCTCTATTGTCCCAAGAAGTGTTATTGCACACTCTACCGAATGTTGATTGTACAATATAACCCATGCTTCCAATAAATATGGATTTAACTTCTACACCAACCCCTGACAAATATTTAATGATTGAGCTCTCATACACTCAAACAAAAAATAAAATGTATCCCCATTGGTAATAAAATTCGGAAAATTGGGTTGAATTAATACCCATAATTAATTTCCTCCTTGGATCCCTCTTGAAAACTCTTAGACATGTCCCTCTCTTGTGTATATATTAAGCCCCATCTCTGTCCATATTCCCAGTAGTTGGCATTACATTATATTTATTAAAATTAGAAATACAATTTGCATATTACATTGATTTTCTATAGCCATATTCATATCAACATTATACATAAAAAAATGAGGATTGTAGAGGCGATGTTACATTCCTCCCTCAAAATTCGAAGAGCATTTGGACAATGCTTCATCTCAACAAGAGTGTTCTTCTCAACATGCGAGCACATAATTGCAATTTTTCTCATGCCCTTTCTTACTTTGATACCGATATGAAATATTGGGGAAGAGAATATGAACAACTACTATTGATCAACGACACACAAAATACAAAATTACTCTAAGAGCTACAATTTAAATATGAATAATCTCCATTGAACCTGAAAAATATTTATATACACAAAGGAAGGATATCGTGTATCCTTCATGAGGTATCTAGAAAGATTATAGGAATTCTTTGGAATAAGGACTTTCTCGAATGGTTTACAAAGTCGACTAATCGATTATCTATACACTCACCTACCATATTAATTTTCCAGAAGTAATTAATACGTCTCAACACTGTTCACTAAATAAAATGGTAGTGACTATATCCGTTGGCCATTGGTTATGGTTGTTGATTTAACTAAACATACATATTATATATTTTTCATATATGAATTTTATGATTTCCATAACTATATAAACTGAGGTTTGTTAAGGACATTTTATCTCTCCTTTAGTGTTATACTCCTAAATTGCACCACACAGGCTTACCTGGCATCAGGCCAACACATATCCCTTCTTTGCCAAAACTCTACTGAACAACTCTTTGAAAATCCTC